>JAJEJO010003788.1:704879-779326 GCA_020662805.1 Glaucomys volans | reverse complement strand
ACTATTGCTCTGTAGTATAGTTGGAGGTCTGGTATTGTGAAACCCCCTGCTTCGCTCTTCTTGCTAAGGATTGCTTTAGCAATTCTGGGTCTCTTATTCCTCCAAATGAATTTCATGATTGCTTGCTCTATTTCTATGAGGTCCATCATTGGGATTTTAATTGGAATTGCATTGAATTTGTATAGCATTTTTGGAAGTATGGCCATTTTGACAATATTAATTCTGCCTATCCAAGAACATGGAAGATCTTTCCATCTTCTCAGATGCTCTTTAACTTCTTTCTTTAGTGTTCTGTAGTTCTCAGTGTAGAGGTCTTTCACATCTTTTGTTAGATTGATTCCCAAGTATTTTATTTTTCTTGAGGTTAATGTGAATGGGGTAGTTTTCCTAATTTCTCTCTCAGAGGATGCATCACTTACGAATAAAAATGCTTTAGATTTATGAGCATTAATTTTATATCCTGCTACTTTACTGAATTCATTAATGAGTTCCAGAAGTTTTCTGGTGGAATTCTTAGGGTCTTCTAAATAGAGAATCATGTCATCAGCAAATAGGGATAGTTTGATCTCTTCTTTTCCTATTCGTATTCCTCTAATTTCTTTGGTCTGTCTAATTGCTCTGGCTAGAGTTTCAAGAACAATGTTGAATAGTAGTGGCGAAAGTGGGCATCCCTGCCTTGTTCCAGTTCTCGGGGGAATGCTTTCAATTTTTCTCCATTTAGAATGATGTTCGCTGTGGGCTTGGCATAAATGGCCTTTACAATGTTAAGGAATGTCCTCACTATCCCTATTTTTTCTAGTGTTTTGAGCATGAAGGGGTGCTGTATTTTATCAAATGCTTTCTCTGCATCTATTGAAATAATCATGTGGTTCTTGACCTCAAGTCTGTTGATGTGGTGAATTACATTGATTGATTTCCAGATGTTGAACCAACCTTGCATCCCTGGGATGAAACCCACTTGATCATCATGCACTATCTTTTTAATATGCTTTTGTATGCGATTCACTAGAATTTTGTTAAGAATTTTTGCATCTATGTTCATTAGAGATATGGGTCTGAAATTTTCTTTCCTTGATGTGTCCTTCTCTGGTTTTGGTATCAGGGTGATATTAGCTTCATAGAATGAGTTTGGACGGGTTCCCTCCTCCTCTGTTTCATGAAATACTTTGAGGAGTATTGGAATGAGCTCTTCTTTGAAGGTCTTGTAGAACTCGGCTGTGAATCCATCTGGTCCTGGACTTTTCTTTGTTGGTAGGCTTTTGATGACTTCCTCTATTTCATTGCTTGAAATTGATCTATTTAAGTTGTGTATGTCCTCCAGATTCAGTTTGGGTGGCTCATATGCCTCTAGGAACCTGTTGATGTCTTCCAGGTTTTCTATTTTGTTGGAGTATAAATTTTCAAAGTAGCTTCTTATTATGTTTTGTATTTCAATTGTGTCTGTTGTAATATTTCCATTTCCATCACGAATTTTAGTAATTTGGAGTTTCTCTCTCCTTCTCTTTATTAGCGTGGCTAAGGGTTTATCAATTTTGTTTATTTTTTCAAAGAACCAACTTTTTGTTTCGTCAATTTTTTGAATTGTTTCTTTTGTTTCAATTTCGTTGATTTCAGCTCTGATTTTGATTATTTCCTGTCTTCTACTACTTTTGGTGATGATCTGTTCCTCTTTTTCTAGGGCTTTGAGCTGTAATGTGAGGTCATTGATTTCTTGACTTTTCATTCTTTTATTAAATGCACTCTCTGCAATGAACTTTCCTCTTAGCACTTCTTTCATAGTATCCCAGAGATTTCGATATGTTGTATCTTTATTCTCGTTGACCTCTAAGAATCTTTTAATTTCCCCCCTAATGTCTTCTGTTATCCATGTATCATTCAATAGCATATTATTTAATCTCCAGATCTTGGAGTAGTTTCTGTTTTTAACTTTCTGGTTGATGTCTAATTTCATTCCATTATGATCTGATAGTATACAAGGTAGTATCTCTATGTTTTTGTATTTGTTAAGAGTAGCTTTGTGGCATAACATATGGTCTATTTTAGAGAAGGACCCATGAGCTGCTGAGAAGAAAGTGTATTTGCTTTTTGATGGATGGAATATTCTATATATGTCCGTTAAGTCCAGATTAGCGATTGTGTCATTGAGTCCTATAGTTTCTTTATTCAATTTTTGTTTGGAAGATCTGTCCAACGGTGAGAGAGGAATCTTAAATCTCTGAGTATTATTGTGTTTTGGTCTATTTGATTCCTGAAATTGAGAAGGATCTGATTGACATACATGGATGCGCCATTGTTTGGTGCATAAATATTTATGATTATTATGTCCTGTTGATTTATGCTACCTTTAAGCAATATGAAATGTCCTTCTTTATCCCTTCTGACTATCTTTGATTTGAAGTCTGCTTTGTCTGAAATGAGCATGGAAACCCCAGCTTTTTTACTCAGTCCGTGTGCATGGTATGCTTTTTCCCAACCTTTCACCTTTAGTCTGTGGGCATGTTTTTCTATGAGATGAGTCTCTTGAAGGCAGCATATTGTTGGGTCTTTCTTTTTAATCCAGTCTGCCAGTCTATGTCTTTTGATTGATGAGTTTAGGCCATTTACATTCAGGGTTAATATTGAGATATGACTTGTATTTCCTTTCATTTTAGCTTTTTTAGGGTGTTTAGCTTAACTTTGTTTCTCCTTTGATTGACTCTTTCTTTAGGGTAGTTCCTCCCCATGATGACTGAGATTGTTATTTTTCATTTCTTCCTCTTTGAATATTTTGTTGAGAATGTTCTGTAGGGCAGGCTTTCTCTTTGTGAATTCTTTAAGCTTTTGTTTATCATGGAAGGATTTTATTTCATCATCAAATCTGAAGGTATAAGATTCTTGGTTGGCATCCGTTTTCTTTCAGAGCTTGAAATATATTGTTCCAGGCCCTTCTTGCTTTTAGGGTCTGCGCTGAGAAATCTGCTGATATACGTATCGGTTTCCCCCTGTAGGTAATCTGATTCTTTTCTCTCGCCGCCTTTAAAATTCTATCTTTGTTTTGTATGTTAGGCATTTTCATTATAATGTGCCTTGGTGTGGATCTGTTGTAATTCTGTGCATTTGGAGTCCGGTAAGCTTCTTGTAATTGATTTTCCATCTCATTCATCATATTAGGGAAATTTTCTGATAATATTTCCTTGAATAGATTATTCACCCTTGGTTTGTATCTCTGCGCCTTCCTCAATCCCGATTACTCTTAAATTTGGTCTTTTCATGATGTTCCATATTTCTTGGAGGGTTCGTTCATGATTCCTAACCATCTTATCTGTTTGTTCGACTTTGTTTTCAAGATTAAATATTTTGTCTTCATTGTCTGAGGTTCTATCTTCCAAGTGATCTATTCTGTTAATTATGCTTTCTATTGAGTTTTTAACTCGGTTTATTATTTCCTTCATTTCCTTGTTTCCTTCAAGAATTTCTGTTCTGTTCTCAGAATTTCTATCTCTTTATTGAAGTAATTTTTTGCTTCCTGCAATTGCTCTATTAGCTGATTATTCATAGCCTGAATCTGCTCTCTCGTCACATCATTCTCTTCTTGGATCATTTTAATTATGAACAGTCTGAACTCCATTTCTGTCATTCCTTCTACCATGCTGTCTTTGGGTTCTCTTGATATATCATCGAGGTTTAATTGGGACACTTTCTTCCCGTGTTTTCTCATGGTGCTCGTGTATCTTCCCCTCTGTTGCTTGAGCGGTGTTTGATCAAGCAGTGACCCAAGAAAGGTGCTGTCCCACTACCTCCAGGTTGGGAATGATCAATTCTTCTGGGCAGAGGCAGCCTAGTGTTGATAGACACTTAGATACAGCAAGGTGGTAGACTCTGGGCCTGGGTGTGGGCCTGGGCACTAGTTCAAGTTGGGGTGGTGTCACAGAACTGTGCTCAGTGATGGAGACACTGGGCTTGAGAGCCCAGGCTGACCTGAACTCCTTGCTGGGGGTTCAGGCAGTGGCAGGTGGTTGCTCTCTCCTGGGGACACTGTAAGCTATTGCCAAAGGCCCAAAGCTCCCTGCCCGATCACTCCAGACACTGCTGACACTGCTGGCGGCCCCAGGAAGCTGGAAATGGACCCCCTCTGCCAGGGAAGCCACCAAACTCAGAGCAGTTCCACCTCCCCACCGGAGTCAGCGATCCCAGGGGCTTCGGGCCAACCTCTCCAGGTGTGGCTGGAGGGTCCAGGAAGCCTGAGATGGGCACTCTCCGCCAGGGAAGCTGCGGAAGTGGCGCAGAATAGTTTCCACTCCCCGCCAGAGACTGCAATCCCAGAGTTTCCCGGCTGGAGCTCCCCTGACTCAGCTGTAGGCCCCAGGAAGCTTGTAATGGGCCTTCTCCGCCAGTTAAGCCACCAAAATGGCGTGGGGTAATTCCAACTCCCCGCCAGAGTCCATGATCCCAGAGTTTCCCGGACGCCTCTGGATGCCCCAGGTAGCCTGAGATGCTCAGTCTCTGCCTGGGAGGCCGCCGGCTGGTGCCGAAGCCGCGGCCAGTGACTCCAAAGCGCTACTGGGAACCCGCACTCACTTGTTGGCTGGCGCAGACCCAGGTTGGTGGCTCCGAAGCAGCTGCAGGGTCTGGCGTTTCCGGATGGTAGCTGCCCGCGGCGGGCCGAGCCCAGCCCGGCTGAGTTGGTTCTGGAGCGGCACCTGGGGACCCCTTATATGTGCTTTGAATATAAAATCTCGTTGAGAGTCATATTCCTGCTGTTTGAATCCCGAGCAAGTAGGAATCCACGGAGCAAGTAGGAATGCAGCCTTCCTCTAGTCCGCCATCTTGGATCTCCATATTTTCTTTATCCATTTACATATTGATGGATACCTGGGCTGGTCCATAGTTTGATTACTTTGCTGATCAATTTGCTGCTATAAACATGGATATGCATGTATTATATGATTATTTTGATTCTTCAGGATAAATAATGAGGCATTGCATGGATGGGACATGTGGTGGTTACACTCCTACTCTTTTTAGGAACCTCATAAATCTTTTCATAGTGATTGTACCTAATCACAATTCCACCAACAGTGTAAAAGTGTTCCTTTTTCTCCACATCTTCTGCAGCATTTATTATTGTTTATGTTATTGATGGCTGTTGTTCTGATACAAGTGAGATAAAATCCCAGTGTAGTTTTGATTTGCATTCCCCAAGTGCTAAAAATATTAAGCATTTTTTACATACTTCTTGGCTATTTGTATTTCTTCTGTTGAGTTAATTCATCCATTTGTTAATTGGATTATTTGGGAGGGTGTTAAGTCTTTTGAGTTCTTTACATATTCTGAATATTAATTTTATGTCAGAAGAATAGCTAGCAAAGATTTTCTTCCATTCTGTGGGTTTTCCCTTCACATTCCTTTTTTTTTTCCTTTTTGTTCTTATTAGTTATAAATGACATAATATATTTTAAACATATTATACATATAAATAGTATAACTTCCCATTCATCTGGTTGTACATGATGTGAAAATACATTGGACATGTATTTATAATAGGAAAGTAATGTTGATTCATTCTATTATCATTCCTATTGCCATTCTCCTCCCTTCCCTTCATTCCACTTTGTCTAATCCAAACTACTTCTATTCTTCCTTATTCCCCACGTATCAGAGTAAACATTTCACTTTTGGTTCTTTGGGACAGGCATATTTCCTTTAGCATGATAATCTCCAATTCCGTTCATTTACCTGCAAATGCCACAATTCATTCCTTTTTATGACTAAGTGGAATTCCATTGTGCAAATGTACCACATTTTCTTTATCTGTTTATCTGTTGAATGGCACATAGACTGATTCCATAGTTTAACTCTTCTGAATTGAGCTGCCATAAAGAGCATCATTATAGTATGCTGATTTTAAGTCCTTTGGGTGTAAACCAAGGAGTGAGAAAACTGGGTAAAATGGTGATTTCTTTCCAGATTTTTCTAAGGAATCACCATACTGCTTTCCAGCGTGGTTGCACCAGTTTACAGTCCCACAGCAAAGTATGAGGGTACCTTTTTCCCACATCCTCATCAGTGAATATTGTTACTTGTATTCTTGATAATTGCCATTCTGGCTGAAGTGAGATGTGATTTCAGTGAAGTTTTAATTGTCATTTCTCTAGCTGCTAGATATGTTGAAGATTTTTTCATACATTTTTTGACCAATAATGTTTCTTTTTCTGTGAAGGACCTGTTCAGTTCTTGTGCCCATTTATTGATTGGGTGATTGATTGATTGATTGATGTTAAGTTTTTTCAGTTCTTTATATATCTTGGAGAATAACGTTCTACCTGAAGTAAAAGCAGCAAAGATTTTCTTCCATTCTGTAGGCCCTCTCTTCATGTTTTTGATTGTTTTCTTTGCTGTGAAGAAGCTTTTTAGTTTAATTTCATTCCATTTATTGATTCTTGATTTTACTTCTTGTGCTTTAGGAGTCTTGTTAAAGAAGTCAGTTCCTAAGCTGACTTGATGTAGATTTGGATCTACTTTTTCTTCTACTAGGCACAGTGTCTCTTTTCTAATGCCTAATTTCTTGACCCAATTTGCATTGAATTTTATGCAGGGTAAAAGATAGGGGCTTAATTTCATTTGGCTACATGATTTCCATTTTTCCCATCACCATTTTTGAAGAGGCTATCTGTTCTCCAGTGTATGTTTTTGGTGCTTTTATCTAATATGAGGCAACTGTATTTATGTGGGTTTGTCTCTGTGCCTTCTGTTCTGTATCATTGGTCTACCTGTCTGTTCTGGTGCCAGAACTATGCCATTTTTTATGGTCTGGTATTGTGATGACTTCTGCTTCACTTTTCTCACTGAGGGTTGCTTTGGCTATTCTTGGTCTCTTAGTTTTCCAAATGAATTTCATGATGGCTTTTTGTATTTCTATGAAGAACATCTTTGGAATAATAATAGGGGTTGCATTAAATCTGTATAGAACTTTTTGGAGTATGGTCATTTTCAGAATGTTAATTTTGTCTATCCAAGAACAGAGGTGATCCTTCCATCTTCTAAGGTCTTCTTTAATTTATTTCTTTATTGTTATGTAGTTTTCATTGTAGAGGTCTTTCACCTCATTGGTTAGATTGATTCCCAAATATTTTAATTTTTTGAGTCTATTGTGAATTTGGCAATTTCCCTAATTTCTATTTAAGTTGTTTTAACAATGTACAGGAATGCAGCTGATTTATGGGCATTAATTTTATAACCTTCTACTTTGCCTAAATTTATTTTTGAACTCTAGAAGTTTTATGGTAGAGTTTTTGAGTTTTTTAAATATGGAATCATGTCATCAACAAATAGGGGTAATTTGAATTCTTCATTTCCTATTCCTATCCATTTAATTTTTTTCTCCTCTCCATTTGCTCTGGTTAGTTACAAGGACTATGTTGAATAGAAGTGGTGAAAGAGGACATCCTTATCTTGTGTCCATTCTTAGAGGGAATGCTTTCAATTTTTCTCCATTTAGAATGATGGTGGCCTTGTGTTTAGCATATATAGCTTGTACAATGTTGAGGTATGTCCCTACTACTCCTAGTTTTCTAGTGTTTTGAGTATGAATGGGTACTATGTTTTGTCAAATGCTTTTTCTGCATCTGTTGAGATAATCATATGATTCTCATGTTTAAATCTATTGATATGATGAATTGTATATATTGATTTCCATATGTTGAACCAACCTTACATCCCTGGGATGAACCCCACTTGATCGTGGTGCACAATCTTTTTAATATGCTTTTGTATGAAATTTGTGAGAATTTTATTGAGAAATTTTGCATTCATGTTCATCAGGATATTGGTCTGAAGTTCTCTTTCCTTGATGTGTCTTTGTCTGGTTTTGGTAGCAGGTTGAATCTAGCTTCATTGAATGAGTTTCAAAGGGTTCCCTCTTTTCATATTTCATGGAATAATTTGAGGAGTATTAGTATTAATTCTTCATGGAAGATTTGGTAAAACTTGGCTGATAATCCATCTAGTTCTGGGCTTTTCTTTGTTGTAGGATTTGATGGCAACTTCTATTTCACTGCTTGAAATTGATCTGTTTAGATGAATAGATAAAAAAACTGATATATACACAATTGAATATGAAATGAAATTATGGCATTTGCTGATAAATGGATGGAATTGGAGAATATTATGCTAAGTGAAATAAGCCAATCCCAAAGAACCAAAGACTGAATGGTTTCTCTGATATGCAGATGCTAATTCACAATAAGTAGGCAGAGTAGAGGTAATTTAGACTAAAAAGAAGGAAGTGAAGGGAGGGGATGGGGCATGAGGATAGGAATGAGAGTAGAGTGAAACAGACATTATTACCTTATATGCATCTATGATTATATGACCTGTGTAACACTACATCATGTACAACCAAATGAATGAGAAGTTATATTCCATTCATGTATGATGTGTCAAAATTCATTCTAATGTCATATATAACTAATTAGAAAAAATAATACATACGTATTTGTATATTTATATATAAAAACAATAACAAAGAAATTGATCTTTTTAAATTCTCTATGTTCTACTGTTTCAATTTGGGTAGGTCATATGTCTCTAGAAATTTGTCTATGTCTTCAAGATTTTCTCTTTTATTAGAGTAAAAATTTTCAAAATTATTTTAAATTATCATCTGTCTTTCAGCAGTGTCCATCATGATATTTCCTTTTTCATCACAAATTTTAGTAATTTGAATTTTTTCTCTCTCTTCATTAGCATAGCTAAGGGTTTATCAATTCACTTATCTTTTCAAAGAACAGACTTTTAGTTTTGTCAGTTTTTAAAATTCTTTCTTTTGTTTCAATTAAATTGATTTCAGCTTTGATTTTAATTACTTCCTGTCTTTTACTGCTTTTAGTGCTGATTTGTTCTTCTTTTTCTAGGGTTTTGAGATGTAATGTTGAGTTATTTATTTGGTGATTTTTCTATTCTTTTCATGAATGAGCTCAACACAATCAAGTGTCCTCTTAGATCTGCCTTCATAGTGTCCCAGATATGTTATGTCACTATTTTTCATTTACATCTAAGTATTTTTTTTATTTCATCCCTGATTTCTTCTGCTATTCATTGTTCATTCAACAGCATATTATTTAGTTTCCAGGTATTGGAGTAGCTTCTATTTTCTATTGTATCATTGATTTCTAATTTCATTCCATTTTGATACAAAAGAATGCCAGGTATTATCTCTATTTTTTTATTTGCTAAGAGTTGCTTTGAGGCTTAAAATATAGTCTATTTTAGAAAAGGATCCATGTGCTGCTGAGAAGAAAGTATATTCTGTCATTGATGGATAAAATACTCTACTTATATCTGTTAAGTCTAAATTATTGATTTTATTATTTAGTTCTATATTTTCTTTTTTTAGTTTTTTGTTTGAAAGATATATCCAGTGGTGAGAGAGGTATGTTAAAGTCACCTGGTATTATTATGCTGTGATCAATTTGATTCTTGAAATTGAGAAGGGTTTGTTTGATATACATAGATGCTTCATTCTTTGGGACATAAATATTTATGATTGTTTTTTATTATTCATGTATAATTCCTTTAAGCAGTATGAAATGTTCTTTTTTGTCCCTTCTGATTAAACTTGGCTTGAAGTCCACTTTATCTGACATGAGGATAGAAACCCCTGCTTGTTTATGAGATTCATGTGAGTGATATGACTTTTCCCATTCATTCACCTCCAATCTGTGAATGCCTTTGCCTATGAGGTGATTCTCTTAGAGAGAGCATATTGCTGGACCTTGTTTTTAATCCAATCTGCCAGGTTATGTTTTCTGATTGATGAGTTTAGAACATTTACATCAAATGTTGTTATTGAGATATAATTTGTATTCCCAGTCATTTTGGTTCTTCTTTATTTTTAGGAGGGACGTACCAGGGATTGAACTCAGGGGCACTCAACGACTCAGCCATATCCCCAACCCTATTTTGTATTTTATTTAGAGATAGGGTCTCACTGAGTTGCTTAGAACTTCATTTTTGCTGAGGCTGGCTTTGAACTTGCTATCCTCCTGCTTTACCTCCCAAGCTACTGGGATTACAGTCATGCACCACCTCACCAGCCTTTGATTCTTCTTTGATTGACTATTACTTTAGTGCAGTTTTTCCCTTTGCTGGTTTTCACTTTTATTTTTCATGTCTTCTTCATGAAATATTTTGCTGAGAATGTTCTGCAGCACAGGCTTTGTAGTTGTAAATTCTTTTAACTTTTGTTTCTCATGGGAGGTTTTTATTTCATCATCAAATCTCAAGTTTAATTTTGCTTGGTAGATATTCTTGGCTGGTATCCATTTTCTTTCAGAGCTTGGTATATATTTATGCAAGACCTCCTAGCTTTGAGTGTCTAGGTTGAGAAATCAGCTGAGATTAACATTCTTAATTCTTTTTGATTTAATGCCATCTCATTTATCACCTATTGGCATTATTTTCTGAGTTTCTATTTAGAAAGTCATTGCCTCTACCTAAAAGTTTGAATGTTTATCCTTCATTTTCTTGTAGGAGTTGCATAGTTTCTGGTCTAATTCCTAAGATTTTCATCCATTTGGCTTGACTTTTGTGCAAGGTGAGAAATAAGAGTTTAGTCTATTCTACATATGGATAACCAGTTTTCCCAGTACCATTTATTTAAAAGACTATCTTTTCTTCAGTAGAAGTTTTTGGCAACAAATGACTGTATTTGGGTTTGACTCTGTGTCTTCAGTTCTTTATCATTGGTCTATATCTCTGTTTTTATACCAGTACCATGCAAGTTTTGTTACTATAGTTCTCTAGTATTATTTGAAGTCAGATTTTGTGATGATTCCAACATTTCCATTTGACTTAGAATTACTTTGACTATTCTGGATCTTTTATAATTCCAAATGAATTTTAGAACCATTTTATCGAGTTCTGTGAAGAACGTCATTTGTATTTTGACAGAAATTGCATAGGATCTGTGTTTAGATCACTTTTCACAACTGTGATTGAAAGGCCTGACAAGAGTAACAGTTATGTGTGCTCATGGTTTCAGAGTCCATAGATGGCTGATTCCATTGCTCTTGGTTGGAGGTGAGAAAGCTCTATGAAGTTCTCCCACACCTCCAACCACGAGCTTCATAGTGGAAGGATGTGGAAGAAGAAAGCAGTTTAAGACATGACAATCAGGAAGTAAGGAGAGCTCCACTCAACAGGGACAAAATATAAACCCTGAAAGCATGCCCTCAGTGACCTGTCTCTTACAGTCACTTCCCCATGTCTACAATTATGGCCCAGTTAATCCATATCACTGGTTACGTCATAACCTAATCATTTCACCTCTAAACTTTCTTGCATTTTCTTATACCTGAGCTTTTGGTGGATACCTCATGTTTAAATCATAACAATCTGTATATTGCTTTTAGTATGGCCATTTTAACAATATTAGTTCCTCATGAACATGGGAGGTCTTTCAATCTTCTTGTGTCTTCTTTTTCTTCAGTTTATTTTTTCAATATTCTGTAGTTTTTATTATAAAATGTCTTTCACCTCCGTGGTTAGATTTATTCCTAGATTTTTTTGTTGTTTTTGTTTTTGTTTTTGATGCTATTGTGAATGGTATTGTTTTCCTGATTTCTTTCTCAAATGATTCCTCATTAGCGTATAGAAAAGCTACTGATTTTTGTATGTTGATTTTATAACCTGCTACTTTGTTGAATTTGTCTATCGGGTCTAGCAATCTTCTTGTGGAGCTTTTTGGATCTTCTAATATAGGATCCTGAGGTCCACAACCAGTGATAAATTGAACTATTTCTTTCTAATTATTTTAATTTCCTACTCTTTCTTAATTGTTCTGTCTAGAAGTTCTGGTACTATGTTAAATAGAAATCATGAAAGTAGACATCTTTTATTGTTCCAGATATTAAAGGAAATTCTTCCTGTTTTTACCCATACATCATGATGTTGGCTTTGGTTTTGTCATATATAATCTTTATGATGTTGAGGTAGGTTCCTTCTATCCCTAATTTCTTCAGTGTTTTTATCATGAATGAATGTTGAATTTTGTCAAAGGTTTTCTCTACATATATTGGGATGACTAAGTGATTTTTGTACTTAGTTCTATTTATGCAATGAATTACATTTATTGATTTACATATATTAAAACATCCTTGCACCCTGGGTAAAGTCAACTGAGTCATTATGTACAATCTTTTTAATATGTTGTTGAGTATGATTTGCTAATATTTTATTAAGAATTTTTGTATCTAAGTTAATCAGGGTTATTGGTGTGTGATTTTCTTTCCTAGATGTGTCCTTATTTGGTTTGGGTATGAATGTGATACTGGCTTTATAGAATAAATTTGAAAGTGTTCTACCCCTTTCTATTTCATGAAATAATTTGAGGATCATTAGCATTAGTTTTACTTTAAAATTCTGGTAGAATTTAGATGAGAATCAATTCCTAGGGATTTGTTGGGTTTTCATTAGGGCTTCTCTCTCAGTGCTAGTTATTGGTTGCTTTAGGATTTTTGTGTCTTTTGGTTCAATTTTGTCATATGTGTATGGAAGTGTTTTTCTCTTGAGGCTTTTAAAAGTCTATTCTTATTCTGTAAATTAGGCATTTTTATTGTAATGTGTTGGGGAGAGGTTCATTTGATCTTGATTATTTAGGGTTCTGAATGTCCCTTGTATCTGGATATTCATCTGGTTCTCAAGGTTTGGAAAACTTTTTGTTGTCATTATCCTGAAGAGGTTATCCATGCCATTAAATGGCATCTCTCAACCCTCTTGAATGTTAATGATTCTTAAATTTGGTTTCTTAATGTTGTCCCAGATTCCTTGCATATTCTAATCATGGTTTCTTGCTTTCTTTCCTATTACTGTCTGAGTGCTGAAGGTCAGTCACTTTTTCTTCCATCTCTCAGATTCTGTCTTCAGCATGGTCAATTCTATTAGAGATTCTTTGAGCTGAACATTTCATTTAATATATTATTCTTTATTTCTGAGATTTCTGGTGGTTTGATTGGTCCTTTTCAATATCTCTCTCCTTACTGAATTTCTTGTTCATATCTTATACAGATTTCTTTAATTAATTGAGTTGTTTTTCTATGTTCTCTTGGCATTTATTGATTGTTTTTTATAATCATTCTTTTAAATTCTTTATCTGATATTGTATACACTTTGGTATCTCTGAGGTGATGAATTATGAACTTTAAGAGCCATCATGTTAGCTGGATTTCTCATTTTTATTGTTTTCCAGCATAGGGTTTTAGGCATCTGTTGGGATGGATTTCTCTTCCACTCTAAGTATGGGCATTTTTAAGGGAATAGTCTTCTGTTGCCAATGTATTCCAGAATCATCTAGATTGAGACCTCCTCACAGGTGTGATATCCAACAGCCCTTGTGTTTATTCTCTCTGTTTTTGCTGTAGGAATGGGTGGGAACCATGGAGTGGGACCTGAGGTCCTTCCCCATCTATTTCTACCTCAGACCTCATCATTAGTTTGGAATTTTTGTCTGTTCTATTCTTTGTACTAAAATAGAGCTGATGTTAGTGTGTGGTTACCTTGTGTGTGGAAAAAGTTTCAATAACTTTTTGCTGGGTTCAGTTCAGCAGCAGATTCTCCACCCTAATAACTTGTAATGTTCCTATAGACTCCCAGCACTTCATGCAAAAGGGAGAAACAAACAATAGCAACCACTAAAGCAATGGACAACATTAAAGTAAATACCTGGTTCCTACTGTGACATCTATAATAGTAATAACCACAAAGACAAGAATGAGAAATCAGCAATTGCCAACAGCAAAAACAAAAGCCACAAACTATGGTTGGCATTAAAGTAAACAGCAGGTCTCAACTATGTCAACCTTAGTACTAACAAATGCAACAATATAAATGATGGGGGCAGTTCTAAACTTATGACTGAACAGTTCTAAAAGATGATAAAAATACAGTTAACTAATGTTATGGTTTAGAGATGAGGCATCCCCCAAAAGTTTATGTATAAGACAATATAAGAACATTCAGAAGTAAAATGATTAAGTTACAAGGGCCTTAACCTCATTGGGGCATTAATTGACTTGAATTGATTAACTGGGTGAAAACTGCAGGTAGGTGAGGTGTGGCTGGAGGAGGTGGATCACTGGGGTGATCCACCCTCTGGAGCTTATAGTTTGTACTTTCTGAATGGAGCTCTCTGTCTTTGCCTCCTGGTGCCATGCTCTAAGCTGCTGTCCTCTGCCACACCCTTTCACTATAATGTTCTGCCTCACCTCAGGCCCTAAGGAATGGAGTTGGATTGTCTATGGATTGAGACCTCTGAAACCATGAACCACAAATAAATCTCTCCTTCTCTAAAATTACTCTTGTCAGATCATTTGGTCACAGTGGGCAATATTCAGACTAAAATAGCTAACAAAAAAGAAAACATAATGGTCAAGTAGAAAGAAATTTAGATTGTCCAAAATGTGAACAGGGAGAATGCAGAAGAGATGTAGCAAGTGATGATTATAAAGAATGAAGAGAAAAATAGAAAAAAAAGCAACAAAAAAGGACATAAGAAGAGAATTTCACTTTTAGCAGAAGAAACAAAGAGAAATGAACAAAACCAAAATAAACACACCAAAACCCTACCCTTGAAAGACAAGACAAGGAAAAAATGCTATCATTTAAAAAATGCAAAAAATTAGGTGAAGAAGAAGGAAATATAGGTATATAATAAAATATTAAAGAATTCTTTCTACTAAGGTAGTCAAAATTGTCAATGAGTATAGATGGTCATTGGCTGTGCCTGCCTGGTTGTCCTTTTTCTGTTCCATTTTAGGTGATTTACTGAGAATAGGAGGCAATAGCTTGCCATAGGTCTGGAGTTTGTTAATTCCTTCCTCTTTTTGTGTTGCTCACCAAGCTCCCAGCTGGAGTGGTATAAAACTGAAGCTGGTGGGAAGAGCTCTAGATTTCCTTCTCACCAGTATAAAGTAGGATGGAATGTGAAGTACAGCTGATTGGAATTCTATCTGTACGACCAAATCTAGGTACTCCCAGGATAGGGCAACTGCGGAGTTCTACCAGGGGAATTCTGGCAGCTGGAGCTTAGGCTTATCAGGTCTTAGGAGCTTCCATGGATGGTATCTGTTCTGGAGAGACTAGATCAACCCACCCATGAGGCTGGGCAGATAATGATCTCTGCTGGGAGTCTGGATCTCAGGGGCCTCCCAAGAATTCCACTTCTGGGACAAAAGGAGCCCAAACTCCACAGTCTACTGTCCATGAATATGGCCTTCCCAAGCTTAGTCCCTTATTGTATTCACACCCACCTGTTCCCAGTTTCCCAACCCTCTTCAGCTGGCCATATGAGCCATCAGTTCAAAGAGAAAGTGAGTTGCACCCTCTTCCATTTTTCTGACTTGAATCCTTCTGGATATAATCTTCTTGCCTGTTTCACTCACCTTCTGTTAGGCACATCCTAAGCCACATGGTACCTTGTTGCTGGGACAGGATGGCAAAAATTCGTATGATCATGCAGGTTCCCTCACCAGCAAGCTACATAAACTTTTCAAGATGACTCCCACCTCAGCTCTCTGTTTTCCAGTTAAGAAATACAGAGCACTTTCCAAACACTGTTGGCTGTGTAGCCTCTGGATTGGCTAAGTTATCGTTGCTCTTCTGATTTATAGATTTTTCTCTGCAAAATTTGCCCCTTGTGTTTCTCTCTCTGTTATCCCTCCCCTTTGTGGTCAATGAGCACTGCTGCTGCTACCACTGCCCACAGCTGACTTGGCCCCAGTGTATTCCTTCTTGTTCTTTGTTCAATGCACTTGAATTCTAAGTCTCTAAGAGTCTCTGACTCTCCAATATTGAATTTCAGTGAATTCCTGCTTTCACCCACTTCACTGAGAAGCAGTATTCCTGCTGCTCAGATTCTAAGCTAGAGAAAAATTAGAAATGCAGCCTTCCTCTAATGTACCTTCTTGAATTTTCTCTCCTTTTCCTTTTCAAATTATAATTTACAGGCAATGACTTGTGAACCCAGGTCTGTGTGCACAGTTTATGACCTTTTGATGTAGGATTTCTTCTTACTGTTTAACTTGTCTGACATTTTTTATGAGATTCTATCATTCCTGTGCACTAATTTCCCATAGCAAAATGGCCTTGGAAATTGCTTCTGAGATTTATGGTTTCCTAATTTTTTTTCTAAATGTGAGAAATTAGCATTGTTTTTAAATGATGACCTGAGTTAATATCTTTCTTAGTTGTGAAAAGGCTACAATTCAGTCATCCATCTATTTCATAATGTTCGAGACAATACACTCTATCTAATCTTTTCATTTTAAGTATATGGGTTGTTTTTATAAAATTAGTTAAGAAGTAGTTTTTTTTTTTCAAAAGTTTTATTATTGGACTTAAATAATAATGCAACTTCCAAAAGTAATAACAGTCTTCCAGGGTGTAGCATACATGCTGGGAACATTCTTCTTCATTTCTCTGATGATGTTAGTAGATAATAAAGAAAGGAAACTTTCATCAAAATGTAACACTATGTCCTTGGGTATAACAAAAACAACAACAAAAGAAAATGATCACTTTCCAAAATGGTAAATTGGCTTTTACATATATTTCTTAAATTCACTGAAGTTTCTAAAATAGACAGGAATAAGATAAACAATGACCTGTAGAGAAAAATCAAAGACTGACAGATACCACTGCTCTAATAGGTAGCGCTGCTGTTAACAAACCACCTATATCCATCAAAAGTTGATTCAAAAAGATTGAAGGCAAGGTCTCAACCCTGATTGAAATGAAATGTCAGCAAGGATAAGAGAAGAAAGATGGAGATTGTATTAAAAAGAGAAACTATGTTCAGAAATAAGCTTTGGGACATACAAGAATCTAAAATGGCATCTATATCCAGCAGAGAAAATTCATGGGGTCTAGAAAACTAGGTTAGTTTGTCTTTTTTGAAGCACTTGTTGAATTCAGAGTTGAATCTGAACATAAATGGATTTAAAAGAGAATCCTTTTTATTGATTTTCAAGGTAAGATGACATATGAGGAAAAGAAGTAGAAAGGAATAAAAATTGCTAAGGCTGTAAAAGCTTGTTATTTTCTTTCTTTCTTAAAGTTTTCAGCATAAGTATAAATTATATACATTAATCTACTTTAAGAAATTGTTTACAGTATGCCAAACTGAAAAAATTGGCCATTTATTTCTTTGATTGTCTTTAGGCCAGCCCTTGACTTATTCTACACACCAGAGATCATGGAATGCCTAGAAGTACAGTTTCACCACTAACCCTCTGAACACAACCCTTTTCTTGAACACAAAGACCAAAGAGTTAGTTCTTCAAGGTGGGTGGGGAGAATGGGGGTTGGGGGGAAGAACATTGCATTAGGTTTGAAAGTCTAGAATTTTAATTTTAGCTCTGAGAACTCAATTTTTCTCATCTTGGAAAAGAATCTCACTTTTTCTGAAGCTCACTTTACCAGTTATAAAATGGGGAGATAATCGCTGATGTTTCCCTGAATTACTCAAAATTCTGGATAAAAAATTGTGCTATAAAAATGTAGCATGTTGCTATTTCTGTATTTATAATTTTAAAAGTTTTTCATCTGGGCGTGGTGGCACATGCGAGTTCAAAGCCAGCCTCAGCAACTTAGCGAGGCCCTAAGCAACTCAGTGAGACCCTGTTTCTAAATAAAATACAAAATAGGGCTGGGGATGTGGCTCAGAGGTTAAGTGCCCCTGGCTTCAATCCCCAGTTCCAAAAAAAAAAAAAAGTTTTCCAACTTCTCAGTCTCTGCTTCCCTCTGGTTCACCTTATAAGACCAAGGGCCACTCCCTGGCATAAAACTGTTAACCTCAGTCCTCAGCTGAACTCCACCTAAGTCTCATGGCAATATTCTCTTCTTTATACCATCATTTTCACGATTTTCTTACAATAATAAATTTTTCCCAAAAATTTCCTTGTTGTATTCCTTTTTAATTAACTGATTCCACTATTTTTATTTAATGTATGAATGAAATTCTTCAAGATATTGTTCAATTCAATTCATTATGCTTACTCATTCACCGCCTTTATTCCCCATTAGCAGAACAACACAGAAGAATCAGTATGATGAGGATAATATCAAGTACTCCATATACAGAAATATTTTCTTTATTATAAGTTATATCCTAAAAGTAGTCAATTAAGATATCATAAAGTATAATAATGGCAATATCTAAATGAAAACAATTTTTCACTCAATGAAATTAACACAGGAACAATACAAAGAACTCAAAATATGAAAATAATCTAACTAATATCCAATAATTAGCATACATGAAGCCATTTGTAAAATATAAATAAATAAACAAATAAATATTTAGGAAACTTTAGGTGTCTAAAAGGGACAGACTTCCTGATCCTATGGATTTTGTCTTTGGATCCTCTTCTTCCACCCAGGAGAAGTCTGTTTCACTACCCTTTATTACAGCTTTTTACTTTCTACTCTACACTTGCCTCAGCATGCTTCTCTGGTGTTATACTTCAATATCTGAGGAAGCAGGACTCCTTAAGGAACTGATCACCAGTGATATCAATAGCAGATACGCTCTTAGAACCTTAGCATTCACTCTCACTATACTGAGATATGTTCCCAATTAAGTAGTTTGCAAATTATTCTCTTTACATTTAACCAAACTAACCTTCACTAAATTGACAATCTACGTCTCCTACTCCTCCACCAAAATGAAGATTAAGATAATACTAAGTATGCAAACATAAGTATGAACAAACAAAAAAGAAATCCCAGCAGCAAACCACTAAAAGCTCCAGGTAAACACAGTTATAATTCATGAATTATGTTAGTCACAGGTCAGTTATTGGATAAAGTTGTTAAATAAATAAATAAATCACATTGATGAGCCTAAATATATAAAATCAGCATCTCTAAACTTAGTTTAATATTTATGGTAAGTTGTTAAAAGATATGAAGTATGTATTAGTCTGTTTTCTGTTACCATAATAATATATATAAGGATATGTGATTTATAAAGAAAAAAATTTATTTTATCTAAAGTTTCTGCAAATGCAAAGTCAATGGACTATATCTGTTGATGGCTTTCTTACTGAGTCCAAAGTCATTCCAGGGCATCACAAACCTAGGGCATGACAAGAGACAAGGAGTGAAAAAGAAACATGAAATGTGTGTGTATGCATGTGTGTGTGTGTGCGTGTGTGTGTGTGTGTGTGTTCTGGTTCCTCTTATTAATCTTTCATGATTCAATTATGGAAGATCTACCTAATGACTTTAATTATTGATAACCAAAGGCTCTACATTTAGACACCATGGTCAGATCAAGTTTTACCCTTTTAATTCCTCACAATGGGGATTAAATCTCAGCATGAGTTTTGAGGGAAAAAATATATTCAAATGATAGCAGAGTGACTTAAGATAAAAAAATGTTTTTTTCTCCAGAGGTTTACAGTAATACACAGGGAAATGTAAATGGTTATAGATATTAAAGATATATGTTTTTCCTTAATAAAAAGAAAAGATACATATTTGTTCGCCTAGTATTAGTATTCTGTTAGATGCAAGCAAAGTAGTATGCTATCAGTAGTATATCAAGATGGGTGCAGTGGCGCAGGACTGTAATCCCAGCAACTCAGGAGACTCAAGTTCAAAGCCAGCCTCAGCAACTTAGCGAGGCCCTAAGCAACTCAGTGAGACCCTATCTCTAAATAAAATACAAAACAGGGCTGGGATGTGGTTCAGTGACTGAGTGCTCCTGAGTTCAATCCCTGGTACCCCCAAAGCAATATAAAAAAAAATAGTAAATCACTATCAGCTCTGGGGAAACACACACAATCTATATATTAAAGAAAAATGGGATATTGTAACAATAGAAAGAGAACTTGGAAATACATGCATGCTTTGTAACAATGTTTGGAAATAGATATTAAGAGATGCTTTGTTATTATATTTAATTGTCAGAAGTGACATAAATTACGGTTCATTAAAGAAACCTGTAGTGCATATAAGAAAAAAATAAAAACAAATAGGACACCCTGAAAACAGAAGTTCCTAAGTTTAAAAAAAAAAAAAATCATCCCAAACCTGTTGGTAGATTATGAAGCCATTCGTAAAATATAAATAAATAAACAAATAAATATTTCTAAAAATTTTGAATGTTATCATTAGACTAAAGAATTGCTTTTTAATAGGAAATACATGTATTTTTGCTGAAATTAAAACTGAATTCCTGTGGAATTTCAATCAAAATGTCTTAAAAAGTGAATGTGATTGGAAAATGACTATCAGGATGAAATTTAAAGCCACATTAAAGCCACATGATTCTCCCATTTAGATATTTTATGAATTATCTTCTTCATCATTTAGAGACATTCAAATTAAGTCAAGAAACCAGGATAAGAATCAGAGTTTCTTCTATAGTATTAAGAAAAATTATTCGAAAAATATTGAAATCTATTATTTTAGAGTAATTCACACATTTATTTTATAATAAATACATAAATGCATATACACTTGGGATTTTTGCCCTATTTTAAAAGCTTCTAATAATTGACCTACAGATTATTATAATGCTAAAATGACTGAACAGGGCCTTTAAAAAATGTGAATAGAAAGGTAGGTTAGGAAAAAGACAAATAATGATAGAAAGTAAAAAATGAGTCAAAGAGTTAATTGTTTAAGTAAAATACATGAAACTCTCAGGTTGGAACTAGAAGTTGGATAGAAGATATAAAAAGGATGAAATGTGTCACTTGTGACAACATTGATAGAACTAGAGATCCTTATGTAAAGCCAAATAAGCCAGGCATAGAAATACAAATATTGCATGACCTAACTCATATATGGAATATCAAAAAGTCCATCTTAGATAGGTTGAGAATAGAATAGGGAGTTTCCAGAGGCTGAGAAGAGTAAAGGGAGGGAGGGATCCAGCTGTGCTATTGCATAGCAAGATGACTATACACAATGATAATGTAAGTATATTTAAAAGGTATAAATAAGGAAGTATTTTGAATGTTTTCACCATGAAGAAATGATAAATGTTCGAGGAAATAGTTTTGTTTAACATGATTTAAAATTAATGTACACATGTCTGAAACATCACATAATATCCCATAAATATGTGTATTTTTATATTTTTATGTATCAGTTAAAATACATTTAATTTTGAAAAGGAAAGAAAAAAGTCTCATAAAAGGACAATAACGTTAACTGAGCATTGTCTCATTTAATTCTAATGACTCAATAGCCATGAAGCCTATACAATACTACTGTCATTTTACATGTGAAGAAATAGAAGGTTAGAGAGCATAGGTAAATTATACAAGATTACCAGGAAAACGATCTTTGCTACAAAAATGAAATCCCATGGATAGCTGTTTTCTCTTAAAAGTCAACTAGATAAATTATGAATTTTAAACATTCTATACAAATAGGAATATACAAAATGTAGCACTCAGCAAACAGCTAATGTTAAACTAATGATCTCATGATAAAAATATGATGCTTACCAAGTAGGATTAAACTATAATAAAAGTACAAGATAAATCATAAAGATGTAAATGTTAAATAATCTATCATGATTATTTAAGTACCACTAATAAAGTCTTAAAGATTTTTCCAAAATGTCTGGAGGTAACTATTCTGTATGCATATACTTCTGAGAATCATTTTAGAGTAAAAATCATATGTCCTCTTTTAGTGCCATGTTTGTTTTTTTATTATGTAGAATGAAATAAAAGATCACCACCTTTGTAAAGCCATAATGAATTACATTTTATTAATAAATAGTATCCAAATAAGACCATGCAAGCATAAGATCATTTGCTTATGTTTAATTAAAAGACAAATAGACTAAACATAATTGGACTTTGAAAATACACTTAAATCTGATTTTTGATTAGTGAAGTCTTTCTCTCATCAATAATTTAGTTGCTCAATTGATAAATCCCAAACCATTTCTTTTAAAATCCTATTAGCATACCTACATCCTCATTTCCCTGTAACATTTGTTTAATTATATCAAAGACTTTATTCAAATTCAACCCCAGAGAAAAAATTTTAAAAGTGGCTCCCTAGCAGAGGTGATATCTAACTAAAGGTCATATGAAATTATACAGTAAGCTTAGGGGAAACTGTAAAGTGTTGGCTGAAGACAGAGGAATTGTCCTTAGGGAAATGGTCCTCCTTAGATCTGTGAATGTGCTGAATATGTCATGCTAGTTAAACTCACACACATTTTCTTCGTGAAATAATTTTGAAATTAACTGCAAATCAACTAATGTCTTCTTTTTCTCATTTTTGCTATCAAATTTCAATACCAATTACTTCTCAAAATTCGTTAGATAAATGTATTTATCCTCTAATGACCTTATGAAAAATTTTCTAAGAATGTTTATTTTTATTAAAACTTTGATACTTCAACTGAAATCTAGTAAGAAAAAATATAAGAGAGACACTATAAGTTCAACCCTCCAGCAGTTTTGTAGAATGCAGCACTAGATATCCTTATCTGACTTATGTTAGGTTTTCCTGTCATTGGTCTCTGTCTACAAACTTCAGCCTATTTTAATTTCATCTTCTGAGAAAAGTAATAACCTGGTGCCTGCTCAGTGGATGTAGTACCCTTTTGCTCTAAGAATTGTCCCTACCTTCACCCGTGGACTCTTAGAATTGTCATTAGTTTAACTGGCAAATTGCAGACCATCCAAGCAGCACTATGTCAGGTTGACTTGTCCAGAATCTTGAATCTACTCTTAAATCCAGGATGTGGGATCCAATCCCAATTTAATACTTTCTCATTTTGTTTTAAATAAAATGATTAATCTTCCTCTCAGAGATGAATTTTCTTTATTAATATAATAATCTTTGTGAACTTCTCTTGAAAATGTTTAAATATTTTTAGATGTGACATTCTGAAATACAAAACATCTACATTCATTTGTTCAAATATGTCCTGTAATTTTTGCCTATTCTACAAAAGCACACTTAAGGGAGAATTCACTTATCGAAATGGAATTTTTGTTTCTCGTATTTGTTTTTCCCATGTAAGAGTTATAATTTAACGGCTTCAAGATGTTTGCAAAAAGCTTTGCTCCAAATCCTCCATCCTACATAAAAACTGCTTCCAGTAGTAGAAATATTAAGAAAAGTAAATAAAGTTAAATTAAAATTGAAATGAAGACTTACTGAGTACTTGATTTGCAGCTGAAATAATTATCAACCATGAAGATGAAATAATATCACTTAATATAAACTTGTAAAAATTAATTTTAAACAAAAAATTCCCACATACAACCATTTTTTAAGCAAAATGGTGATTCTTTTACTTCAGATAAATGAAATATCAACAGATAAGAACTCCTTGCAGCAAAGTCCTTCTTTTAGTCAACTTTTTCACTACTGTGACTAACAGACCTGACAGAAACAATTTAAAGGAGGAAAAGTTTATCTGGGGACTCACAGTTTCAGAGGTCATCTCAGTTCATAGGCAACTGGCTCCATTCCTTGGGGTTAAGGCAGAACCTCAGGGCAGAAGGCTGTGGTGGAGAGAAGCAGCTCGCATGATGATAAAAAAGCAGAGAGACTAACCTCAGCTCACCAACTATATACCCAAAAGGGAAGCCCCCAATGACTCACCTCCTCCAGCCACACCCTTCCCCCCTTCAGTTACCACTCAGCTAATCCCTATCAGAGGATTAATTCATTGATTGGGTTGAAGCCCTGATAACCAATCATTTCTTCTCTAAACCTTCTTGCATTACCTCACACATGACCTTTTGGTGGACACCTCACATCCAAACCATAACACTCCTAAAGATCCTTATGTTGGTATACTTGGAGCAGATTATTTTCCACTTTCATTTCTTTAATTCATATCTTGATATCTTCTTGGTAAAGTAAATTCTCAAATCCATTCTTCTTTTACAGTTTCTTAGTAAAACTGAAGAAACTGTAAATTCCTTCTTTCTGACAAACCTGTAGATGCTGCCATGGACTTCTCAGTTACATAAGCCAACACATTCACCATTTCCACATTTCATGAGAATTAAAGTAGTTCGTTTGAACTAGGTATTTGTTTCTTACAAACAGGAAAGAGTCTTAAACAACACATATCAAATTGTAAAAATACATCATGATTCAGTTTCTTTTAGAATACTCCTTGTGTATAAGGATATAGTTTCTTGAAAAATAAGGTCCAATGCAAAATTTATATGACACAGAATTATGTATCATACAAGAATGTGTACTGCAGTGCCCGTATATGACAGGGAATGATCTCAATAAAGTTTTGATGTTTGGTTTTGATAGGACATTTCAATACCATATTATATTAAAGTTTTGTAGTTATTACAAGGGAGACAGATAGGGTAAAGAAATGGAAACAGGAAGAGAAGAAGCAGTGAGCAGGGGAGGTAGCAGGGAATGAAATTAATCAAAGTATGTTATTGCATATATAAATAGGCCACAATAAAACCCATTATTATACTCCACTAAGAATTGCATTTAATTTATTACTTAATCATAAATTCAAATAGAGTTAATAGAATATTAGATTTTAGGAAGACTATGTGGATACATGATCCTACACTATTGTCAATCTAGGTGAATATTATAACAGCACATGATATGACATCATATTATATAATGTTTCTGAAGATTTTTTACTCTGAATTTAGGAAATCTAAATAAACCAGGTATTTCTTTAAAAGAAACAATTATTTTTGGAAATTTATATTATTTGAGAGTGACTTCACAGTTGAACTGATATATATATATATATATATATCAGTTACATAATATATACATATATATATGTATATGGTTAATATGATTCCATTTCACTTCTACTTTTGTGATAAAATCTTTTCACTCTCTTTAGCTCCCAATGGGTTCAAATACATACTCTTGTGCTCAAGACATCTTCTCTCTACTCCATACCAAGAGGCACCAACTTCAACTACTATTATACCTTCCACAGGGTCAGTTTCTCCAAGGTTCTAATACTTTCTATCTTAACCATTTTTTTCACATTTTTATTGGTGCATAATAGTTATACATAATGGTGGGATTTGTTGTTACGTATTCATAGTTTCCTACATCTCAATATAATTTGGTTGATATTATTTCTCAGTATTCCCTCTCATTTTTTCTTGTTTTTAAGAGTAAACAAAAGAAACAATGATCATAACTTGTGATTATCAAAATGGATCAAAACCTAAACTAACATTTTATATTTTGTGTGATCTTTATTTGGTTTAATTGTTAAATGATATATTATTATGACTTGCATATGAAGTGCATCCTGAAAAGCTCATATGTTTGAAACATACCCAGTGTAACAATATTCTGGGGTGAAATGATTAGGCTATGAGGGCTGAAACCTTATCAGTGGATCAACCCACCTGATGGATCAATAATCTGAATAGACTACTGTATAGTATTGATATGCAGGTGGGGGATGGCTGGAGGAAGTAGGTCACTGGGGACATGCCCTTTAGTATTGGGTATATTTTGGCCCTGCCTCCTGTTCTCACTGTTTGCTTCCTGACTGACATGAACTGTACTGCTTTTCTCTACCACACCCTTTCATTATTGTGGCTTGCCTTACGTTCTCAGATCAACTAAGTCAGCTGATGGACTGAAATTTTAACACTGTGATCCTAAAATAAACTTTTCCTTTTCAAGTATATTGGTCACAGCTATAAAAATCAGACTAACACATTTTTCAACATTAAATTCTCCTGCTAGGCACAGCTCTTACATTAGGCTACTGCCAAAGTCACAGCTCTGAATTTCCAATGTATATGGTTGACTTTGGAAGGGTTTCAATTCCTGTTTGTGCAACTGCAATGGAATTATGTAACACAAAACATATGTGCAAAAATATTGGTTGTTTTATTCTACAGAATTACTTGGGAAGTGACATGATATGCCAAGTTTCATAAACTTTATAAAAACCTTATTTATAACTTTAGTGTTCCCTTATGTTTTTGACTTACAGTTTGAGAATAAATTAAACCACTAGTAACCAATCTAAAATATTTCCAGACATTAGAATGGTGAAGTCTAGTAGTTCAAACACAAAGAGCCACCAAATGCCCAGTTGCCCAATTCTCCATTATATAATCCAGACTAGAAGATTCTTGGTGCGAGTTTGCTTTCCTTCATAGTATTTGACTATTTAAGACAAAACAACGTTTCTTTTGAAATTATTCCGCATTATATGGGTCTTCATTGTTCTTCACTACTAATAAGAAAACAAAAAATTAGAGTTGCATCTCAGGTCATTGTTATGGTGGAATGGATTTATTACCTACCGTAGTTTCTCCAGTCCAGGATTCACATTATTCATAGTGTCCCCTTGATTGGGGGTGAGGAATAGAACCATAATAATATTAACAACCACCTCTCTTCCCCAGAACAACATATTAATGTTTTATACTGCATGGTCATTATTCTCATAATACCAAGGATAGAAGAAAAAATTGAATTATCATTAGTTAACAAATTTACTTGGGAAGACAGTTTTCAGCAGATCAAAACTGTCTCCTGTCTAGGTAAGTAGAGGAAATCTGATTCAGTTTGCTGTGAGAGCAAACTAAATAAAGGGAGAGAAAAACACCTGGAGTGAACACTTGGCAGAATTTTCCTCCTCTTTTTCTCATTTTGAATGTCAAAATGACTAATTCAGACAGGATTATAAGTAATACATATGGTACTCCATTCTTTGCTTATATGTTTCTTCTTTTTAATGGAGACATGAGGAAGATTGACTTTTATGGTAGGACTTGATTTAATGGCTGTTAGCCTCTTGATCATGCTTAATACTCCTTCCAGTTGGCCACTTAAGACATGTCCTTGGCATATATATTTCACCATTGACAGTGACTATTATGTTTTCTGAACACATGAAGGTGCTTTTAGTGTGTCTGTATGGAGCCTGCTTGTTTTCCTTAATATATATTGTGGCTGCTGTCTTCAGTAACAGATTTGAAATATATCAAATAAACTGTTGTATATAAAAACGTTTTCACACACTGTATGAATTGCTACACAAAATTAAAACCTAATTGGCATAAATCTTTCTTAGATGAGTGCTAATTATTAGTGCTGTAAATGCGTTTGCATACTAGAGAGGGTTGAGTCCCATGAAGAATCACTTTGTGGTCTATTCATTTACCAAGAATGAAAGTTCACATCTAGCATGGAAGTAACAGGAGAATAATTGTGGAAGTGCAGAATTAAATCAGACTGTGAATGTGAGTAATCAGACTATAAAAAAAGAAGGAAGTCTGACATATTGTAGTTAATCTTTTCTTATTATTCAGTATTTTAGTTGATTTTATCTTTCATTTCTTAGCTTGTAGTGTTTATTATGCTACAGGAGATAAAAGGCACAATAATGGATATGAACATAGTGTACGTTGCGGGCAGGTGAAGTTGCTACTCTGCACAAGTGCTGTTTACACTCAACTATATCTCTGTGCTGCTACTTGGCTGGAAATATGATTATTAATGTGGTCAGATGGCAAGCACAGACAACTCAAGATCAAAATTCCTCATCCAGTTAATGTGGGAGAATCACATCCAAATTGCTATCAGAGAAATGTACACAAATATATCATGACCCAGAGGGAGTAGCTGTGCCAATGTTTCTTTGTTGCCAGAGAAATATTTCAAAATCATTATGTGAAAGTATTAAATATAAGGTGTTAGCCATCACCAGCATCTTCATCATCATCATGTGCTCCCTCTCACAGGCACAGTCTGACCTGCTAACAAATAATATTTTATCCAACTGACATTATTTAGTTGCCAGGGTCACTAAATCCTAAAAGTAGTAAGACATAAAATAAATTTGAGCAATTAAAGATAATTTTGGAAGTTGGAAGTTGAGAGAGGAATGAAGAAAAAGTATCTGATAATCTGTTTTTAAACCTAGACTTTATATATAAGATGAAGTTTTTGGATCAGCCACAATTATTTTATATATAAGTACCAAAATCCTGTTTGACCAATTGTCAGTTTGTTTTGTGTTTGTTTTATATAGTTCACAGAATAAGCCATAATTTTTTTCTGTCATTTAAATACATTCATAAAGTGGCTCTAAATTGAAGAGTGCTTGCCTTGTTGAATTTTCGCTCACTCCTACAAAACGATACCATAGTGACAGTCTGGCCATAAATATACTGTTGAATAAATTTGAGAATATGTGTATTCAATACTATTCTAGGTTTAAAAAATAGACAGTAAGCACTTAAACTATAACCAGTCCTTATATTAATATTCCTAGCACACCCGCTGACTAAATAACATCTAACCTTTACTTCCACATCACTCCTTCAAATAGAGTTACTGGATGATGCACTGCACTTCCTTTGCAATGTACCATCATCTGAATATGAAAATTATTGAATAAGATGAACAAAAATATGGAACTTGCTGTATATTCCTCAAATGTTACATTGTAGTTACTATCCAATACCATAAGCAGGTGGCAAAATATATTTGAGGACTAGCAAAAAAATTCCTGAGAAATTGTACTATTGATAAATCCTAATCAAAGTATTCATTAAACCAAAACTTCATGTCAAGGTATTTACATCTGTAATGTGACAAAACAGGTGGTATATGCACACACACAAATATACATATCAGTACATATTTGATTTAATATCTATTTTACTTGCTCAGACAGATTTTGATCACTGTAATGGTTAATTTGAATTGTCAATTTGATTGGATTAAGAGATGCTGATGATTAGGAGAATTTTGGGTGTGTCAATGAGGGCGTGTCTAGGAAAGATTGGAATGGGGATGGTGAACTGAAGTGGAGACCCTCCCTAAGTGTGGGCATCACCGCCCAATAGTATGGTGGCTTGGATGGAATAAATGTTGGAAGAACAAGGAAGCAGATGCAGATGCAAGCTCAACTCTTCTTGAATGGGTTCTTGATTGCTGCTTTGATTGTCCGAGTATATCAGATTCTTGCTCCTTCACTCTTCCAAAGTGGACTCTACCAGTGATTCTCTAGGTAGTTTTCAGAAGCCTTGGTATTGGACTAGGGTAGCACTGTTGATCCCTCTTGTTCTAGGGCTTCCGCCTCTTGGACTGCACAGCTACTGGTTCTTCCAACTCTCTAGCCTGCAGACGGCCATTGTGGACTCTCCAGCTTCTGGTAGTGTAAGCTAATCTAATAAATCCCTTTTATATAATCATACTTGCTGTTAATTCTGTTCCTCTAGAGAACCCTGACTAATAAATCACCTTATGCTATTTTATAGAAGAAAATGATCACTTCAACATTTGTGGGTTGGACTGGGACTATAAGGTCAGGTTTATAGTGCTTGCCTAGCATGTGTGCAAGGCTCTGGGTTCAAGCCCCAGCCCCACACATACAAAAAGATTGAGGGTGGGAAATTCCCCTAATTCTGAATTATTTTAAATTAATAATGCTTGTATCAACCTAGTAGTTGCATTTTAGAATACCAAAAACCTAGGTTAAGGATAAGATCAATTTAGGGGATTTTATATAAAATTATGAAATTCAAGTTCCCAAAGAGCTTAGACAATGAATTTCTCTGTATGAAATTGAGAATTGGTTTCTATAGGTATGCAAATTAACTCTATTGTCACATTCCACAGCTTATGGCAAAGCACCCACCAACACCAGGTAGCTCTGGTGAGTGTAAAATCTTGTCAATAGACTTTTATTTAAAGAGTAACCAATCCTTCTGGAATAACAGGTTTTCTCTAAATGTGCAGATAGCACTGGAAAGAACATGCTGATATGATCTCCAGAAGGGGGAGCAAATCTTTTTCTGGACTTGAATGCACCCAGGTTTTCATGCCATTTGCTCTGATGATCTCAAGAAAACAGTCAGATTCCAGCTTTGAAGTCTCACAGAGTCTGTGTGTGGACTTGAGTTCTGGTGCTCTTCCCCTCTCTAGGACTCAAGACTAGCCCACAAAAGCTGGATCTTTACTCAGTTTCTCCACTAGGTTCTCACTGTCATCCCAAATACCACACCTTCAGTAACTGTCTGTAGGACTCCTCATCAAAACCCTCATCATTCTATGTTGTGTTCAACATGGACCTGGAGTTTCCTAATCATGTAATTTGTGAATGTCTTGCATTTTCCTTTATTTTTTTGTGTAAACAGTGCTATTTTTATGTATGTATTCTATGTTTTTACTATCCTAAGAGAACATCTCTGGAGATGATACTGAATAATAATTTGTTTATTCTTTGGGATGGGAGATGGGCAGTTTAACTTTTTATTCTGGAGCTTGTATTTAAATTGTAAAGCTTAAACATACAACATTTTATTGAAATAATACTTTAAGCAACTTGGCAAAGACCCTTTTATTCTTCCTGGAGTTGTTTCTGCTCTTTCTGTAGTTCCTGCTATTGTTAAACTAAAGAACTACTTGATTTTCTTATTCTATGCCTTTTTGATAGAAATGTATTTGTTATATTTTTTGAATTAAATATTCAATTTTTTCAAGGTTTCTTTGTAGCTTCTCTTTTTTTTCCCCCTTAGGAGTACATATGTCAAAGTAAAAGTTATATTTTAAATTACATGAGCTCCTGAACCTAATGATAAAGTTGATTTAATTATTATAAAATAAAAATGCTATGCAAAAGGGACTATATTATTAGTGCATGATGATCTACTTTTTGGGGGATCAGTTGCCCAAGCTCAGTTTAAATCAACATTCACACTATTAAGAATTTAATAGTGCACATAAAAGTGAAAGCTAAATTATTCACATATGCCACTGTTTCTTTAGCATTAAGAACACAGATGTTTCCAATTAAAAATGTGAGAGTTTTTTAGTTTACTTGTCTTATTTGAAATAATAAAAAGGAATAGGCTTGTCACATTATTTGTAAATCCACAGTATTCCATAGTGAAGTTATAATTTGTTTCAGTGTGGGAGGCATGCATTTTAATATTGATTTTTAATGTAATCACCATCTATTGCATCTTTGAATGTGACAAGTAATTGGGTTCAGCATATGTACCTCAGAGCATTTAAGGAACAAGAATTAGGTAGTTAGCTTTAATTAATACTTCTTCAGTGTTAGGCTTTGGCTACACTGTATTGTCAGTTCTCTTAGCATTTGCACTAGTATATCTAGAGAGACTTTTCAGTGCACCCTGAAATAACCTCAGAACCTCTGGCTTTGAATAAGTCTGGATTCAGAAGAAGCACTCGTATAGCCGTGCACTCATCTGCCAAGTGATCTGTGTTTTGCAGAAGGATGCAGAATTGATTGTAGTGTTCTAAAGCAACAAGATATAAGCAATTTTAAGTGACACTTGACCTGAATAATAATGTTTATGGTTCTTAAAATTGCACAGTAGCAACTCATATCATAAGTTTATCTATCTTTCTTCCTCCTTTAAAAATTTTGCCTCTGTGGAATTGATTGACTTTGACAACTGAAATATTTACAACTTTATAAACATAAGCACTATGTTTTGGTGAATGTTATTATCTCTAGCAAGGTGAGGAGAGAAAAATATATCTGAAAATTGCTATCCTTCTTTTTCTCCTGAAACCATATTCTTTATCTGACATAGTGGGAAGTCTAAGTCATATATGACAACAAATCCTGATAAATTGAAGAGTACAGAGATTTGGGATGACTTGTTTGTACTGACTCTAGCATTGTTACCATTTCTTTTCAGTTTTAGCATATAGACAAAGAATAAAATTTAAAAATCATAAAAATGATGGTAAGAATATTGCACCCGAATATTCCTCAGTATGAGTGCCAGTCCTATAAACCAGAGTTGTACCTTTCTATAGATTGTTAGGATTTACAAAGTAAGTTGTTTATTATAAAGTAATAAAAATTTTTCACAAAAATAAAAGTTACTGCCATAATTCTGAGCTTCTAATCATAAGAAAATAAGTGAATTTAATAAATGCTTTTGAATTCAACAAAAATAAAGATACTTGGAATTTCAATTGTTCTGAGCAGCTTTATACAAGGAACAAGAAAAATTTCCAACTGGCATTTCCAATTTTTTATGACAATCCTCCCTTTGTACTTTCCCAGACCACAGTGAAGATTGAGACCAGAGAACAGGAACTTGGAAACCTTTCCTATAGATATACACCAATATACATGAGGCTTATTTTAAAAATATCACATGTATTCCTTTCTTCAGTATTAAATAATAAAGCTCAGAAAAAAAGTTTAAATGATGAAAATGATTTTATTGCCAAATAGTAAACTATTTTAATGGAGTAGGTGTTTTAGTCAGCTTTTTCCCTGTTGTGACTACATGAACCGACCACACAACTGTAAAGGACAGGTTTATTTCAGGGTTCATGGTTCCAAAGGTCTTAGTGCAAAGAAGGCTGCCTCCATTCCTTGGGGCTTAAGGTGAGGCTGAACATCATGGTGGAAGAGGGTGGTGGAGGGAAGTAGCTTACATTATTGCGTTCAGGAACCAGAGAAAGACTTCACTCACCAGATACAAATATATATATCCCAAACCCACAACCCAATTCCCACCTCCTCCAGCCACATCCTACCTGCTTCCACTTACCACTCAGTTAATCCCGTCAGGGACTAATTCACTGATTAGGTTAAGACTCTCAAAACTCAATAATTTCTCCTCTGAACCTTCTTACAATGTCTCACATGTGGGCTTTTAGGGGACACCTCACATCCAAACCATAACCGTGGGACAACAATAATATATTTTTACCTCACATTTCAGATCTTGGCCAGTCAGTAGACTGACTGAGTAAAAAAAGATCCATCCTCATTAATGTGGACAAGTATCTCTAGTCCACTTATGGAACCATAATAGAACATAAAAAGGAAAGGTGGGTTTGCTTTCTTTTCTTGAACTCTTCTCCTGACTTTGGTTATCAGTCCTCCTAATTCTTGGACCTTTTAGCTCTGGAGCTTACAACAGATATTCCCTTCTCTCTTTTCTCCATCATTCATCCTTGAACTGGAAGTTACACCATCATTTTTCCTGTTTCTCAGAAATTTGGGCTAAGACTGAATTATGCCACTGACTTCCCTACTTCTCCAGCTGGCAGAGAGCATAACATGGGACTTCTCAACCTTCATGTTTTCACTGCCTAACTCTAAAAACTTCCTCTTATGTGTCTATATATATCCCATTGATTCTATTTCTCTGGGAAACCCTGATTAATAGAGTTGGTGAATTTATAATCAAGAAAAATGTTTGAAATACATCCAGAGTTCAATTCAGATAAGACAAAAGATACTAACTCTTGAAATTCAATAAAATCTACCAGAAAAAAATGAAAATGAAGTAGTAGTAAGACATTATACTCTATCATATCTATTCTTTAAGTATATTGTCAATTTTATTTAATAGCTTCTACTATAAAGATTCTTAGTAAGTCTCCAGTATTACTGACAGATTTAGCACCAGAGTCTTCTACCAAAATGAGCCATCAAATTTAAGACCTATAGCTTTCACTTCAGAGCCTCTCTCTCTCTCATTATAAATATGTATGTATACATATTTATATATACATATATATATAGTGCTACAGATTTTCTGTGTCACTAATTGTTGTCTATATTCATAGTCTAATGTATTCCTGGTACATGTTGTGGACATAATGGTGAAGAACCCTAACCCCAGAACTTTGAAAAAAAAGTAGGCAGACATTATCAAATCAATAAAATAATTACAGTTTAACAAGTTTGAAAAATAAATATTATGTTTTAAAGATTAATTAATAAATTTCAAGAATGTATAAACAAAAATTGGGAATTGGTAAAAGCTTTGCATATTTAAGTTGCTACGAAGCAAAAATACTCATGTGAAGAGGTATCATACAAAGAAAGACCAAAGAACAGATGGAAAAGATGGATACATACATTCCCTGTGGTGGAGAAAACATATTTAGTAATCAGAGTTGAAAGAAAGATGTGAGATTGAACAACAAATCAAGGCAGACATAGGTGCATAAAGAGCCTGAAGTAGGCTACATTAGGGATTTTGTAATTCAGAAAAGAACAATGTGAAGCCTTGGAGAGTTTTTGGAAGATCCCTCTGAATCAATAAGTTAACATTTTGAATAATCAGCAATAAATGTAGTATGTATTAGTCTACTTTTATGGCAGAATACCTGAAACAAGCTAACTTATAAAGAATAAAGTTCTGTTTCACTCACTGTTTTGGAGTCCAAAAGTTCAAAAGGCATTGCAACATCTCTAATGAGAGTCTATTTTGGTTGTGTCACTTCATGGTGGATGGTAATGGCAGAAGTGGATGTGGGAGGAAAAGATTATATCTAAAAACAGAAAGCAGGAGAATGACGAATGGGTCAGGTTTATTCTTAGGACAGCTTGTGAGAGCTCAGAGAATCCAGAGAAGCTACCTTAATCTCTCCCAAAGGACTGAACACTAAGCCCTACCTCATAAATCATTACCCTTTCATCATCCGTGTCACTGTTTGGAGACAATGCAATCAACACATGAAACTTTGCAGGATATACTCAAACTATATCCAAATCATATCACAGGGAGATATAGTCCAGCTAGAAGGTAATAGTTGTTTAAGGAAATAAACAAAAAATCAGTATTGATTGAGAAAAAAGGATAAATTCAAAATGTATTTGAATGGTAAAATTGAAATTGCTTGATGATATGTTAGGTAAGATATGGCATGTATAATTGATGATTCTTAATGGTTCTGACATACACCACCAACAGTCTTCTTTGTTCCACAAAATTATATAGAAGACAAATGTTGACTTTTGAATGAGTTGGGGTTTTTTTGATACATAAATAGAGATGTCAAATAATTTGTTGCAAAACCTGAAATATTGCTCAGGGGCAAGGTCTGAACTAGAGATAATATGTTTGGAACTCAGTGGCTTGTAAGAGGTAAATAAGTTCATCTGAAGGAGAGATTTATAGAGACAGTAAAGAGTGAGTAGAGAGGATTTTTAGGACTGAATTTTATGGTATTTTATCATTTGATTGTTAGGGAAGGAGAAAACATCTGTATGAGAGAGATAGAGACCAGAGGAGGAGTTGAGAGACAAGGATATTTTTGTTATGATTAAATAATTTGAAATACATGAAATATTTCTAACAATGTCAAACATACAATGCTATCTGTGTAAGTGTTCTCTACTGCTATATTTAAGAGGGGAGAGGACAGTATGAACATACATATTAGCTTTAGTGATATTTTTCTGCAAGGCATTCTGAGAATATTAGTTTTGAAGCAATAATGGTGAACAAGAAAAAAATTAGCCCGTTTTTCCCACAATGAGGTATACGATGCATGAGAAAATGAACACTCCACTCTAAAGGACTGGAGGTAAAGTAATGGGCCTCTAAGAAGTTTGATGTGAACATCAAGGAGTCTGGTAAAAATTAGAAGAGCATGGTGCAACGTTTGGGGAGGGCAGAGAGGAATGGAGAGCTGGGAAGTATAGATCACTGTTGGGTTAATGATGGGGAGGTGCTTTCAAAGTCAGGAGACCTCAACTTCTAAAATAGATTTCTAAAACAATAGCTGTACTCCATTTGTGTTCAATGAATCAATAAGTAAATAAAAAAATAAATAAATAAATAATTAATTAAAAAAAAATAAAATAAATAAAATAAAATAGATTTCTAAATAACAATAAAAATAGACATAGTATATTTAATTCAAATTGCTTTATTCAAGGAGGGGACAATGGGTATAACCAACAGAGCATTTGGCATGCCATACCTGGGGGTCTGGCATAGCAGTACCTTCAGTCTCAGTCCATTGAGGTGGAGTTATATTGTGACAGCACAAGTGGTTGTTGCATTTGCACTATGGTGACTTCCACATTTGGTGATTACAGTGACTGCAAACTGCACTAGAGAGAAAAATTGCACGTAGTGTTTATGTGTTCGTGTGTCATTCATTCAAATAAGAAACAAATTTATGTTGAGGATAGGGAACGGTCTTTGAAAACAATGAGAATCTAGATTTGTATTCTTTTTTTTAAATTATCCTATTTACAGATCTTTTATACTTTTGCTTTCCAGTATATTTATTTTTTCAAATTACATAATACTTTTGCCAGTATACCCAGAGTTAAAGGAAAGATAAATAAAATGGTACATGTTCACCTATTTCTCTTAATTTTTCAAACACACAAGATTTTTTTTTAAAGAAGTAAGGAGGGGTACATAGCTTTCATAAATGATCTATTCATTTTTAATCATTTAATTGTGATTCCAATTGTGAATGATGGCAATTTTTCTTTTTTTAACAACAACAAAAAATTCAACAGAATTACATAGTGCAGCTTGTCTACAAAAATGGTGGTTATTTCTTTTTATTCCTCCATTTCCCTTTTACTCTTATAAAGCTTATGTAACACACAAACAATATCCTTTTTTTCTTATTTCAGTACCATGGATTAAACTCAGGGGCACTCGACCACTAAGCCATATCCTCAATCCTTTTTGTATTTTATTTAGAGACAGGTTCTTGCTTTTGCTGAGTCTAACTTTGAACTCTGGTCCTCCTGCCTCAGGCTTCTGACATGCTGGGATTACTAGCATGTTATACCCGTGCAATGGCCGAACAATATCCTCTTGAAAGTCTTGTGAATGTTATTTCTCAAATGGTCAGATATGCTGCTATACTACTAATAGCACTAACATTTGGATTATCTTGCTAATGTCTATCTAGGGCTCCATTCTTATTCTCTGATAATTCAAAACCCATTGGTGTAGCCTCCAATAATCATTTGTTCTCATATGAACTCTTTGAGACCGTAAAGGCCAATTCTTTGGGCATATCGATTGTTGTGATCTACTTTCCTTTACCCTCCACAGGGGGGGGAAATTCATTATTTGGTATCTAAGAAATTATATTCTCCTTCCTTAATCTAATTTTTATATATGAATGGTTTAACAATTCCTACTTCTCAGTTTCATTTCTAATTCAGTATCATTTGGCATTTTGCCTCTGACTTGGCCTGAAGTTCATGGTTAACTATTTTTTCTTGTTTGTTTCAGACCCAGGCAAATTTGTCTTAGAATTCCAGTACTACCATGTGGTATTTAATAGTGCAACATCTAGGCTCAAATGATCTGTATTTGAATTGAAAATGACATAATAACTGTGGTTCATTTCTTTCATCTAGAACATACAGTCAGCTACTATATAGAGTTGTGGTAAAGATTAATGGAGTTAAGGAGTGTTGAACATGTTAGAGTCTAGTTAATATGAGCCCCCATAAAACCTTCTGAATTTATTTTTTGAAATGGCTTTTCTGTGTTACCCAGGTTGGTCTCAAATTCTTGGGCTCAGAAAATTCTCCTGTTTTAATCTCTCAAGTACTTGGGATTACAAACATGTGTCACTGTGTTTGGCTTGAACTAATTCTTATGAAGCACTTGGTTATTACTGCCACGTAGTAAGCATTTAATAAATGACAGAAAATACTACTATAACTCATGATAATAATAACATAATATTCTGTGTTATGGAAACAGTAACAACCTATGGGATTATCTTCAAGGTGGCAGATGAGTTATATGAAGTAGCCATCACAGCACTAGCATGGTGGGTGATCAGTTACTGGCAGTCATTATGAACATCCTGGTCTCTCTTGTCTCTAGAACTTTTGCTAGCAGTTAATACAGATCAAGACCTCCCCCCCCAAAAAAATGCACTGACTTCCTGAATCTTTATTTCAGAATTTCAATAGCACAAAACATGGAACCATACATAATGTAAAATTATGTTGCTTAGCTTCAACTGGAAACTTGAATGATTTTCTTGATTCCTTGAAATTATTTCTTATAATACTATCAAGATAGTTGTTCTAAAGATTTGTTTCCCTCAGACCTGAATTTCTGCTATTAGTTGAGAAGAAATGTGCAGTTTTTTAAATAGATGTTATTTTAGAACAGTTTTAAGTTCACAGTAAAATTGAAAGTACAGAGATATCCCATATACTTCCTACCCTCACACATGTGTAGCATCTTTTTTTGCTTTACTAAAAGATCAAGTTTAACTGACATGATTTCCCCAATATGCATTTCTATGATCCAAAATATTTCAGTCTTTATAATATTTTCTTTTCCCTTCTTTACATTCTCAGTAGCATTGATGTTCTACTGCCTTTTAAGACAAAGTCTCCCAATTCTATTTCCTCCTTTATCCTCTGGGAACCCACTCCTTTAATTATCTCTTCATGCTGTAAAAAATTTAACTTGCCCCTCTCAATTGGTTTCTGACATTTCACTCTCTAGTGTCACAAGCTTTGAAGAAGCTTTATATGACACTTTGGTTTCCTTCTCTGTTATTTCATTTGCACTTCCAAATTTCTCAAAAGAGTGACATGTATTGACTGCCTGTATTAAGTCACTAACACTGTTTTGTTAGAAACTTTTAAGATGTTTGAATGTTGAAGGATACTACTCACCTTCCAAAAGTTACCAATTACCAATTGTCATACTAGAAGCTCTCTCCAGCCTTCCTCTCCTTACATCTACCATAAGCACTTGGCCACACCTTGAAATAGTCACAGAAACAGTGTAAGAGAAGACAGAAAAGCAGGAGGCATCTATGTGTTCTGGGAACATATCCAAGGTTAGTCCCAAAAATTACAGGAACCAGAAAAAAGAAACAGAAATGACAAGTAGGGAAAAAGAACACACACATCCAAAATCAAACTTAGAATTAGAAAAAGGAGTTTCAACCATGAGATGTCACTGTTTAAATACTTTTTGTACAAGGCAAGAGATTGAGCTTCCATTTAACCTGGTAATTTGTGTTTTATGAAATTGGCACAAGTAGCTTAAATCAACAACAGGGTCTATAGTCATTACCAACCTGGATGTTTTTCTCTCTGTGATTTCAATATTATTGATTAAAATGACAAATTAAAATGAATGTGAAGAGGACTGTGAACGTGGCTAAACACAGATGGAAATACGGTAGGGGGGAGTCATCAAAAGAACAAAAATGTTTAAATACTATTCTGTATTTAAGAATGTCTCAATTTGTAAGAATGTCTCAATTTGTAAGAATGTCTCAATTTGTCCTAGACACTAATTGATTACCAGCAATTGATAATTGTTAATATCATACATAATCATCTAACTTAGTTCATAATTTTGAAAGTTTATTTCACAGTTAAGTAGAACAAGAAAATCATGGATAGGTATGGATTTCAATAAAATAAGCGGAAATTTCTAAGCTAAAAATGAGTCCATTGCATCAAAATCAACACTGTTACACACACAAAAAAAAGTCAGCATTGTTGTGTTAAACGTAAATGAAGTTTTTTCTCAGAAAGCATAACACTGAAAAAAATATGTGTCCTGAAATTTCTTGCAAAGGGGGAGGTTTTTCCTGTACAAGATTTTGAACCTTTTTAATCACTATACAAAATAAGCTAAAAATAGGTCATTTTGTGCCCTCAAAGAAATAACCCTTTGAGGGATGGGGCTCTGGCTCAGTGATAGAGCGCTTGCCTGTGTGAGGCACTGGGTTCAATTCTCAGCACCACATACACATAAGTGAATAAAATAAAGGTCTATCAACATCTGAAAATTTAAAAAAAAGAAATAATCCTTTGATAAACGTTAATCTTACAACACTTAACTTCCTCTATTTTTCCTGAAGAATGAATACGAAAAATTCCAAGCAGCATGTGAAAAAAAATACCACAAAATACACAAAGTCTAGTATCTATACAGCATTAAACTATTAGTAAGATAAAAGGATTATGTGCTGTGCAATTAAGAACTGAAGATGATTTGTAATAAAAATGGAATTTAAAATAAAAAGAAAACAGCAATCCAAAAAATGAATGATATAATTGCAGAGTATTATGAAATAGCTGTTTTGTACCATCCTCACATTTTTATATAGTTTTCATTAATGTTCATTAAGAATATAACCCATTTTTCTTTCATAGAGACCTTGAATGTACTTCCCACTAAACATATTTTAATATGAAGCAAAAATTCACATGAAGTTATAACTTTCAGTTACACTTTTTCTAGTATATATTTAAGCAAATGTATGAATTGTAAAATGTATGTCTATACACCACCTAACATTGTCTTATATAGTAACCAGTTGTAGCACAAGGAGAATAACTCTGCAAATTCATTTTTATGTTATTTAAAGAAATAATCAGTTAACAATTTTAGTAGTGATAATTTTTTTCATTATACCATTAAAGAATAAGTTGGCGTTAAAGTTTTAATATTTGATATTTTAAAATTTATGTCCAATTGTGGCCCATTAACTTTGTGACAAGTAGAATTAGGTGCATTACCCAATCTTTCCATTATTTATGAATTACCCTTCATTTTGAATTGGTTTTAGCTTTCTAATTTCTGCCATTACTCAACATTCTGATCCCTGTCATTGCTGATAGTACTATTGAATTTACAAATGATTCTTAACATTTAGTAATGGAATAAAATCCAAATGTTCAACCTCATTTATATTATGAAACCAGTAAGGTTATAAACTAAAAAATTCTGCCATATGTGTCCCAACTTCTCAGTAATGGTTGGTGGTAGCAGGGTGTGAAATACACCTAGAAATGTGCATAAGATCAGGTGTTGGAAGTAAGGACAAATACATTACATAACAAAATTAAAAATAGAACAGCATCAAAATATTTTATCAAGATGAATATTTTTATAAAGTCAATTTAGGTATACTTTATACAAAATAAAATGTAATGGTACACTCCTGTAATCCCAGCTGCTTGGGTGGCTGAGACAGAGGATCCTAAGTTCAAAGCCAGCCTCAGCAAAAGCAAGGCACTAAACAACTCCGACACAGTCTCTAAATAAAATACAAAATAGGGCTGGGGGTGTGGCTCAGGGGTCTAATGCCCATAAGCTCAATTCCCAGTACCAAACTAAAAATAAATAAATAAATAAATAAATAAACAAACAAACAAATAAACAAAATAAAAATAAATAAAATGTACCTAAATTTATTTAATGTTGATTCATTGAACACAAATGGAGTACAGCTATTGTTTCTCTGGTTGTGCACAAAGTAGAGTCATACCATCTGTGCATTTCTACATGTACACAGGGCAATGATGTCTGTCTCATTCTGTTATTATTCTTACCCCACAACCCTGACCCCACCACTCCCTTCTCTCTATGCTATCTATCCTTCCTCCATTCTTGCCTCCCTTCCACCTTGCATTATGCATCATCATTCACTTATCAGAGAGATCATTCAGCCTTTGAGTTTTGGGGATTGGCTAATCTCACTTAGCATAATAGTCTCCAAAATCATCCATTTACCTGCAAATGCCATAATTTTATTCTTCCTTATGACTAATATTCCATTGTGTATATATATCACAGTTTCTTTAGCCATTCATCTATTGAAGGGCATTTAGGTTGGTTCCATAATCTAGCTATTGTGAATTGAGCAGCTAGGAACATTGATGTGGCTGCATCACTGTAGCAATTTGATTTTAAGTCCTTTGGGTATAGGCCAAGAAGTGGGATAGCTGGGTCAAATGGTGAATCCATTCCAAGTTTTCTAAGGAATCTCCACACTGCTTTCCAGAGTGGCTGCACCAACTTGCACTCCCACCAGCAATGTATGAGTGTACCCTTTTCCCCACATCCTCGCCAACACCTGTTGTTGCCTGTAATCTTAATAAAAGACGTTCTAATTGGGGGAAGATGAAATCTTAAGGTGGTTTTGATTTGCATTTCTCTTATTACGAGTGATGTTGAACATTTTTTCATAAATCTGTTGATTGCTTGTAGATCTTCCTCTGTAAAGTGTCTGTTCATTTCCTTGGCCCATTTATTGATTAGATTATTACTATTCTTGGTGTAAAGACTTTTGAGTACTTTGTAGATTCTGGAGATTAGTGCTCTATCTGAAGTGTGTGTAGCAAAGATTTTCTCCCACTCTGAAGGCTCTCTCTTCACATTGCTGATTGTTTCCTTTGTTGAGAAAAAGCTTTTTAGTTTGACTCTATCCCAATCATTGATTCGTGCTTTTATTTCTTGTGCTTTGGGAGTCATGATAAGGAAATCTGGTCCTAGGCCAACATGATGAAGATTTGGACCTATTTTCTCTTCTATTAGGTGCAGGGTCTCTGGTCTAATTCCTAGGTCCTTGATCCACTTTGAGTTGAGTTTTGTACAGGGTGAGAGATATGGGTTTAGTTTCATTTTGCTGCATGTGGATGTACAGTTTTCCCAGCACCATTTGTTGAAGAGGCTATCTTTTCTCCATTGTATGTTTTTGACTCCTTTGTCAAGTAGGAGATACCTGTATTTATGTGGGTTTGTCTCTGTGTCCTCTATTCTGTACCATTGATCTACCTGTCTATTTTGGTACCAATACCATGCTGTTTTTGTTACTATTGCTCTGTAATATAGTTGAAGGTCTAGTATTGTGATACCCCCTGCTTCGCTCTTCTTGCTAAGAATTGCTTTAGCTATTCTGGGTCTCTTATTCCTCCAAATGAATTTCATGATTGCTTGCTCTATTTCTATGAGGTCCATCATTGGGATTTTAATTGGAATTGCACTGAATTTGTATAGCACTTTTGGTAGTATGGCCATTTTGACAATATTAATTCTGCCTATCCAAGAACATGGGAGATCTTTCCATCTTCTCAGTTTCTCTTTAATTTCTTTCTTTAGTGTTCTGTAGCTCTCATTGTAGAGGTCTTTCACTTCTTTTGTTAGATTGATTCCCAAGTTTTTTATTTATTTATTTTTTTGAGGTTATTGTGAATGGGGTAGTTTTCTTAATTTCTCTCTCAGAGGATGCATCACTTACGAATAAAAATGCATTGATTTATGAGCATTAATTTTATATCTGCTACTTTACTGAATTCATTTATGAGTTCCAGAAGTTTTCTGGTGGAATTTTTAGGGTTTTCTAAATAGAGAATCATGTCATCAGCAAATAGGTATAGTTTGAGCTCTTCTTTTCCTATGCGTATTTCTCTAATTTCTTTGGACTAATTGCTCTGGCTAGAGTTTCAAGGACAATGTTGAATAGTAGTGGTGAAAGAGGGCATCCCTGCCTTGTTCCAGTTCTCAGGGGGAATGCTTTCAAATTTTCTCCATTTAGAATGATGTTAGCTGTGGGCTTAGCATAGATAGCCTTTACAATGTTAAGGAACGTTCCTACTATCCCTATTTTTTCTAGTGTTTTGAGCATGAAGGGGTGCTGTATTTTAGCAAATGCTTTTTCTGCATCTATTGAAATAATCATGTGGTTCTTGACTTTAAGTCTGTGGATGTGGTGAATTACACTTATTGATTCCCGGATGTTGAACCACCCTTGCATCACAAGTGGGATGTTGATCACCCACTTGATCATGGTGCACTATTTTTTTAATATGCTTTTGTATGTGATTCGCTAAAATTTTGTTAAGAATTTTTGCATCTATGTTCATTAGGGATATTGGTCTGAAATTTTCTTTCCTCCAGGTGTCCTTCTCTGGTTTTGGTATCAGGGTGATATTAGCTTCATAGAATGAGTTTGGAAGGGTTCCCTCCTTCTCTATTTCATGGAATACTTTGAGGGGTATTGGAATGAGCTCGTCTTTGAAGTTCTTGTAGAACTCAGCTGTGAGTCCATCCGGTCCTGGACTTTTCTTTGTTGGTCGGCTTTTGATGACTTGTATTTTACTGCTTGAAATTGCTCTATTTAAGTTGTGTATGTCCTCCAGATTTGGTTTGAGTGGCTCATATGCCTCTAGGAACCTGTTGATGTCTTCCAGGTTTTCTATTTTTTGGGAGTATAAATTTTCAAAATAGCTTCTAATTATGTTTTGTATTTCAATAGTGTCTGTTGTAATATTTCCATTTCCATCACAAATTTTAGTAATTTGGATTTTCTCTCTCCTTCTCTTCATTAGTGTGGCTAAGGGCTTATCAATTTTGTCAGTTTTTTCAAAGAACCAACTTTTTGTTTTGTCAATTTTTTGAATTGTTTCTTTTGTTTCAATTTCATTGATTTCCGCTCTGATTTTAAATACTTCCTGTCTTCTAATACTTTTGGTGATGGTCTGTTCCTCTTTTTCTAGGGCTTTGAGCTGTAATGTGAGGTCATTTATTTCATTCTTTGATTGAATGCACTCCATGCAATGAATTTTCCTCTTAGCACTGCTTTCATAGTATCCCAGAGATTTTGATATGTTGTATCACTCGTTGACCTCTAAAATTTTTTTTTATTTCCCCCCTAATGTCTTCTGTTATCCATACATCATTCAATAGCATATTATTTGCTCTCCAGGTGTTGGAGTGGTTTCTGTTTTTAACTTTATCATTGATATCTAATTTCATTCCATTATGATCTGATAAAATACAAGGTAGTATCTCTGTTTTTGTATTTGCTAAGAGTAGCTTTCTGGCATAAAGTCTATTTTAGAGAAGGAGCCATGAGCTGCTGAGAAGAAAGTGTATTTGCCTTTTGGTGGATGGAATATTCTATATATTAAGTCTAAACTAGAGATTGTGTCATTGAGTTCTATGGTTTCTTTGTTCAATTTCTGCTTGGAAGATCTGTCCAATGATGAGAGAGGAGTGTTAAAGTCACCCAGTATTATTGTGTTTTGATCTATTTGGTTCCTGAAATTGAGAAGGATCTGATTGACGTACATGGATGTGCCATTGTTTGGTGCATAAATATTTATGACTGTTATGTGTTGCTGATTTATGCTTCCTTTAGGCAGTATGAAATGTCCTTCTTTATCCCTTCTGACTAACTTTGACTTGAAGTCTGCTTTATCTGAAATGAGGATGGAAACCCCTGCTTTTTTAACTAAGTCCATGTGCATGGTACATTTTTTCCCAACCTTTCATCCTTAGTCTGTGGGCATGTTTTTCTATGAGATGAGTCTCTTGAAGGCAGCATATTGTTGGGTCTTTCTTTTTAATCCAATCTGCCTGTCTATGTCTTTTGATTGATGAGTTTGCGCCATTTACATTCAGGGTTATTATTCAGATATGACCTGTATTTCCTGTCATTTTGGTCTTTTGGGGGCTTTTAACTTAACTTGGTTTCTCCTTTGATTGGCTATTTCTTTAGGGTAATTCTTCCCCTTGTTGACTAACATTGTTGTTTTTCATTTCTTCCTCTTGGAATATTTTCTGGGAATGTTCTGTAGTGCAGGCTTTCTATTTGTGAATTCTTTATCTTTTGTTTATCATGGAAGGATTTTATTTCATCATCAAATCTGAAGGTAAGTTTTGCTGGGTATAAGATTCTTGGTTGGCATCCATTTTCTTTCAGAGCTTGAAATATGTTGTTCCAGGCCCTTCTTGCTTTTAGGATCTGGGCTGAGAAATCTGTTGATATCCGTATTGATTTCCCCCTGTAGGTAATCTGATGCTTTTCTCTTGCAGCCTTTAAAATTCTATCTTTATTTTGTGTGTTAGGTATTTTCATTATAATGTGCCTTGGTGTGGATCTGTTGTAATTCTGTGTGTTTGGTATCCTGTAAGCCTCTTGTAATTGATTTTCCATCTCATTTGTCATATTTGGGAAATTTTCTGATATAATTTCATTGAACAGATTATTCATACCCTTGGTTTGTATCTCTGTGCCTTCCTCAATCCCAATAGTTCTTAAATTTGGTCTTTTCATGATGTCCCATATTTCTTGGAGGTTCCATTCATCATTTCTTAACATCTTCTCTGTTTGTGTGACTTTGTTTTCAAGATTAAATATTTTGTCTTCATTGTCTGAGGTTCTGTCTTCCAAGTGATCTATTCTGTTAATTATGCTTTCTATTGAGTTTTTAATTTGCTTTATTGTTTCCTTCATTTCCTTGTTTCCTTCAAGGATTTTTGTTTGCTTTTTTTCAGAACTTCTATCTCTTTATTGAAATGATTTTTTTGCTTCCTGCAATTGCTCTTTTAGCTGATTATTCATAGCCTGCATTTGCTCTCTCGTCACATCATTCTCTTCTCAGATCATTTTAATTATGAACATTCTGAACTCCCTTTCTGACATTCCTTCTACCATGCTCTCCTTGGGTTCTCTTGATATATCATCTAGGTTTGTTTGGAATACTTTCTTCCTGTGTTTTCTCATGTTGCTTGTGTATCTTCCCCTCTGGTTGTACAAATCAGAGGGATTGCAATTTCCCTATAAAGACTTATAGTGTCCCTGCAGATTTCCAATACCTCACCTTGAGGAGATTATTATTAGCAGTACCCCATATAAACAAAATGTGTCCTTAAACCATACAGAACCTGTTAAGATATTAACTGCACTATAATATACAGAGATGAGTTCAAATTATCTACTGCATAATCGATAGGTTTGTAATAAGGACCACAATTTCAAATAGCAGAAAAAGAAAATGCTGAGGGGTTTAGAATATAATGTTAATGAGATAGGAAGTGAGTCTATGGAGTTACTATGTCATAGGAATAGTGAGAGGAATTAAAGGAAATAAGTTTTTAGTGTGAGAAAAGAGAATGAGTTTCCAAGGACACAGCTATATTAGAGGGTGATAGAATGATAAGGAAATTAATAAGAAAGAAGTGGGAATGTAGTAAGTATATTAGGAATAATTTTAATATTACTATTTAGAAAAAAAAAGAGAAAGTTCTACAGTAAAATTACATTGTACTATTCAAACCTCCTATTGTTCAGTAGTCTGATGCCTGTCAGGTACTTGGTAATGCTGTGTCCCAAGAAGGGTGCTGTCCCACTACCTCCTTGTCAGGGATAATCAATGTTTGTGGGCAAAGGTAACCTGCTGTTGTTAGATGGTCAGGAGCAGCATGGGTGCCGACCTGAGACTAGACCAGGTACAGGGTGCAGGCCTGGGCTTGGAGTTGGATATGGCAGGCCCAATGACTTGGTGGGTATGCATTCACAGCTGGGGCTGCTTGTGGTCAGGCCCGAACCTGGTCCAGAGATGGTGATTCTGGAGCAGCTGCTGGGGTCCCGTGCTCCCGACTGGGAGCTGCCTGAGGCCATGCCCGAGCCTGGCCCGGTGGAGTTGGTTCCAGAGCAGCGGCTGTGGACCTCTCAGGTGTAATTTGAATACAAAATCTCGCTGATAGCAATATTCCTGCTGCTTGAATCCCAAGCAAGTACGAATCCACGGAGCAAGTAGGAATGCAGCCTTCCTCTAGCCCGCCATCTTGAATCCCTCTCTCTCTCTCCCCTCTCAACTATTAATATATTATTTATCATAGAACTTCATGTGAATGAAATTATTTATTTTGCCCATCCTAGCATATTTTACCTATCACAATATTTCACATAAATGTAATTTTGTAGCATCTGTACATTTATGTCTATCGTTTCCATTTCAAGATAATATTTTGACTTTCATCTATAGTGTTTATATATGAATCACTAAATTTTATTGATTATTAGTACTCCTTTCTATAAGTATACAATTTTTTATGAATTCACTTTATGATAGGCTTTTTACATTTTTTTCTAGTTATCTATTATGAATAAAGCTGTTTTAAAAAATCATTCACAAGGTTATGTTTTGTTTTATTTTATTTTTTTGAGAACGTATGGTTTTACTTTTCCTGGGAAAATACATAAAGTACATTTATTAGAACATACACTGATTATGTTTAACTTTGTAAGAAACTGCCTAATTATTTCCCTCAGTGTTTTACCATATGGTACTCATACAAGCAATGTATTAGAGTTCCAATGATATCACATTTTCACAAACTCTTGTATTCTCAATTTTTAAATTATAGCTATTGCAATGAATGTGCAGAGTTCTCACCCTTTCTCTCTCTTTCTCTCAAACTGACTTCTTTCAAATTTTTAAATTTCACTATTAATGTATTACATATAGTATTTTAAATTTAAAGAATTCTAGTAGTCAAATCCTTTTAAATTGCATTGTAGCTTATTTTTACTTATCTGTTGCTAATATATATTCAATTAATTTTTACTATTTTCAACTTGAATTATTTAACTTTTTCTAAATCCACTTGTTAATCTCTCATCTTTTAGCAGATGTCCTAGGAATATTTAAGTACACGAATATGTTGTCTATAAAAGAAGATGGGATGCTTTTTGTTCCCAACCTATATAACTTTATTGCTCTTTCTTACCTGATTTCCTTAATCTACAAAAGAAAGTAAAGCCTTAGAAAAATTATCAGTTCTATATGATATTATGGAAATCTGACCTATGGAAAGGAAGAGGATGATACTAAGGTGGAGGGAACAGTAGCAAGGAAACACTGATCACATTTGATTTTATAAACAACTATGACCTTTTCATATAGTTTTGTAGAATAAAGTAAAAGAAATACACAAATTCAGTATAATACTTCTGTAATAATGTCAAGCAATCTTATATTTTCACATCTTTTAGAGACATATTTTCATTCATATTGAAAATATTTACCATAGACAAGCATTCAAAAAGAATATGTGCTGTTTCAACTTCTTAGAACTTTCCAAAAATAACATATCCATTTGATAAAAGTTATGAAGAAAGCAGAATCTTTGCAGGTATGATGTATTTTCAAAGATGAACTGTTATCTTTGTGCATGAAAAAGGTAGAGTGAAACAAAGGGATTCAAATATAAAGGAGAAGGAGAATGAGAAAGAGAAGAAAACCATTACACCACATTATAGTCTAGGCTGGGTCCTAGAAGTTGCAAGTATTTTGGCACTGGGCAGGAGAGCATAAAGGAAAATATCACACACCTGAGAGCAAAATTCCTGCATTAGTTTCTGTCTCTCTCAGTCTGTGATCACTCTGTGATCTTCATGCTTAACCTCTTTGCGCCTCAGATTTCTTCAAGTGTAAAATGGAGATAATTATTGCAGCAATCTAATAGCATTATGATGAGGATTAAATGAGTTGCTATTTGTAAATGATTTAGAAGAGTGCCAGACAGCTATTAAGCAGTGTATGTATATGTCTATGTGTGTCTATGTGCTTTAAGTACAATTCTAAATGTATTCCACATCGAGAAGAAAACATATTATTCTTATGCTTCAAGGCAAAACGTAATAATTATTTTAAGAGTTATTCCCATGATCAGTTCAAAAAAATTATATGTTTAATTATGTTTGCAGATTTTTCTATACAGAAAATTCTCTATGTCCAATTCCTAGGGTATAATTACAAAGTAAAAAAGTTATTAATATTTTTCATGAGTTAAAAAAGAGCTAAGATTCTCCCATCAGCACTCTTTTCTTCATGCCTGTATTAATTGTATTAGTTTCCTGCTCTTCAATTTGGAACTTACGTAGGTTTTTCTCAGTGAAGTCCTTTCTAACCCTTCTTTCTTGGCTGCAGCCCTGGTATATGTCTTTTTTGGTTTTTTCCTCCACATTTTTATTGATGCATCACAGTTGTACATAATGGTGGGATTTGTTGTTACATATTTGCATATGTACACAATCTAACAATATAATTTGTCCAATATCACTCCCCAGCATTTCCCCCCTCCCTCCCAACTTCCCATGCTTTGGTCCTTTCCTTCTACTGGTCTCACTTTGATTTTTATAAAATCCCAGGCATTCATCCCTTGATGAATACGTGGGCTGGTACCATAGTTTGACAATTGTGAATTGTGCTGTTAAGACATGGTATGCATGTATCACTGCTAGATACACGACTTTGTAAGTCTTATATTCTTGCCTTTATAACACCACAATTATAATTAAATAATTATGCTTTGTAGTAATACAATATTTATTCTTTTATGTGTATCAAAAGATATTAAGCTGCTCAAGATTAGTCTTTCTTGTATGTAACTGCATCTTCTGTTTCCAAAAGGGTCTGGCACAAAGTATCTACAAGTTCTCTGAGAGGAGGGATCTAGGTATACTTCTTTTAGTATCCTTAGCTGTTGCACATATCAAGGATAAAATAAATACCTCTTGTATGAATGAATGATGAACTGAATATATAATTAAAATGATAACTTATTCTTATTTATGTTCTTATTTTTTATTCTTCTCAGTTATAAAACAACACCAGGATACACCTTGACATAATCACAAAAGCATGGAACCCAACCTGCTCCAATTCAGTCCCAGCACTTCTCACTCACACCCTACCCTCCTCCCTCTACTTCACCCATCCTTCTTCAATCCATTTACAGTTTTTTTGTTTTTTGCTTTTTGTTTTAAATTAAGTGATGATACATTCTGCAAAGTAAGAATGCTGGATTTTGGTGCTATATTTTGAAATATTACTTTAAGTCACTACCCAACACTATAATTCTAATCAATTTCTAATCATCTACTTGATAGATTGAATATATGTTGGCATTAAGACCTGAATGATAGGCAGAATTTTACAATGACCCCTTGATATCCTGATATTCTGACTTCTGGTCTATTCATACCTTCTTCTGGTTATCCAATACAACACTGATCTAGGTGCCACCCTGAAAGGATTTTATACATGTAATCGAAGTAGTAAATCAGTTGAGTCTTCAGTAAGATTTTATGGGTGGGAATTAAGACCCTATGATTATAGGCCTATACATAGATTCAGGGAAAATCAGAGAGACTTGAAGTGTGAAAGGAATTCCATACAAGGAAAGTTATTTTTTTCTGGCTTTAAAGATGGTGGGGAAAGTGGCAAAGAACACGGGCAACCTCTAGAAGTGAAGGGGGACCCACAATTGACAGGAAGAAGGAAAATAGGGATACTCGTGCTACAGTTGCAAGGAACTGAAATTTGCCAACAACCTGAATATCTTAGAAACAGATTCTTCCCCAGATCCGCAGGACAAAACACAACCTAGCCAATGTCTTGAATTGCAGGCATTGACACACTGAGTACAGCCACACTGTAACCAGACTTCTAATGCACAGTCTTGTAAGATAAAAAAAATAAGTGTATTTTTGCAATACCCTTTTCCATAAGGGTATTGTTTTAAGATAGTAAGTTCACAGTGAGTTTCTTGCAGCAATAGATTTGCATGTGCAAAGAAGAGTTTTACAGGGCTCAAATGAATCCAGTTTGATCATAATGTTTTGAGACTCAAATTTTAATTGATTACTCATAAAATTTAGATGAAAGAAAGCAAGTGTGTTAAATTACTTTATTGCAAACTTCTTATAAATTGGTTCTTGTCAAAAAAAAAAAAACAATGTTAATGGTAATTTAGAAGGTTTTAAACAAGGGCTTTCAAACAGACATTGGATATTTGGCAGGGATTTTGCTATTCATGCTTCAGGACAAAACTCATGCTTACTTGTGTATATGCCAGAGAGATAATCCAGATTTATAGATTTCAAGAGTTTGTTTCCTTCAACGTCAGTTGACCTTCATCTCTACGATTTCTTGTGCATGTTTGATCCCTGCCGCTTCATGTGGAAATCACAAAGAGAAGAGAAAAGACACGACCCCCATTGTGTTTGAAGATCAGATCTGTGCCATTTCTCTGTGGCTTTCCATAAAAGAGGTGAGTCTGCAACCTGCAGACTACAATAAGCATACCTTCTCTGTGTAACTGAAACAATTCAAAAATTCTGAATCAGTAGAACAGCACATGGAATAAACAAAGCGAGAAGGGGCAAGATGGAGAAGAATTTCTGATTTTCTTCAGTATCGAGACAGATGCTCTGCTAAATTATATACGACCCCCAGCACAGTTCTTCTCCATAATGTGTTGAGAGCAGCACTGAGCATCCCTTGTATATCTGAGTCCCTAACATTACTGTCTCATGTTGCTTTATTACCATAATAAACTTGCGAATCCTAGTAACTAACTCAGTGGGGCTCCCACGGCAAATTCATTTTCATAACCTCTTTTGTTGTCACAAATGTGATCCAAAAGGGTGCCAAGTCAGCAGTTCCTAGCTGCTTATTAATATAGCACATTACAGAGATTCGTTTAAAAATTCAACAGATGTACTATAATGAAACATTTTACTTATAATTACAATTATGCTAACAGTTAATAATAATTGGGCTTCTGTGCCTATATTTCATTTTGTTCTAAAGACAATTGGGTCTTTTCAAAAGTAGATAACCTCTCAGCAGGTATTCCGCTTAAGAAGCCAGCATAATCAAGTCAAAGTAAAAACTGGTTATGGAACAAGCAACAAGTGTGCAGCTGAGAAACAAAGGAAAGCGATTTGGGGATCACTTGTTCTTAAAGAAAAAGCAGTGGTGCAAAACAAAAACCAGGATGTTCAGCAACAATAAATAAACATAGGACATAGAAGGCAGGAAAAATGTGTCTTCTGATTAACAAAACATTGTTCGCATTTATTTGATATATAGAATTAGATGTCATTGCAATAAGCAAGCTATTCAACAACAGCTCATCCCTACAAAGGCTATTCTTGAAAATTTGATAGAGGAGGTGAATTTCCATTTTAGTGATTATCATAATATCTATTTTCCATCATACCACATTTACTTCTCTTACAATATCTATATCTTATTATCAAATGTAACATAAAAATTATATATCAGATACTATAAAGAGACATTAACAAATAATCGAACCTCTTTAAATACAAAACGCACATTTCAAATTTTTTGAATAAAAATTCCTCATAATATAAGTGTTTAGACTTCACAGTGAAATGTGTAGTTTTTAATGGATTCCACTAAATGTTGCTATTACCTCCACATGCTGAATTTTAATGTTAAGTCAATAATCAAGTAGAGGTGGCTGAGTTTTAAACTGGTGGTGAAACATAATGATAAATAATAACAAGGTATTCATCTTCTATGTTTTAAGAGAATGTACTTTACAGTACTCAAAATTATACTTTGATTATAAAAGCTAAGCAAATAACAGGTAGTATTTATAGAGTAGTAAACAATTAGATATGCTTTCTTCCTTCAGGGAATTTATAGTCTATAGAAAGAAGTATAATAAATAAATATATAATTATAAATTGTGAAAACTGTTGTAATTAAAAGTAGAACTGTACTTTTATTTCAGAAGGACAGAGTTAAGAGTGAATGGTTTAGACAGGTACATCTCACAAGGAGTCATTTTAGCTGAGACCTCATTGCTCAGGGAACAAGCTTGAGTGAGTGGATTGAAGAGTAGCTCTGAACTGAGAATATGCACAACAGGCTCTGAGGTTTAGGTCAATACAAATACAGCAGATTGTGAGTCATCCCAGACACTGTGGAACGTACAAGGTGAAGTTATTTGATGAGAAATCTCCTAAGGCAGGTTAAAGAATTTGGGATTTTATTTTAACTACATTGCAAGTTCATGAAATAGCATATGGAGGATAATATGATTATTCAATACAACACTTTGGATGCTCTGTGGAGATACAGCTATATGTGTGAGACATGAGTCTCATCAAGGAGATCAATTTGGAGGAAGCTGTAAAAATCTAGGTAAATAACAATAATAGCTTAAACTCAGCATCCAAAACTGGGTCTTTGGGAATGATAACCATGCATTGAGTCTTTAAAGTTTCAAATGGCACAAGATAGATTATGCCGTTAACACTGTGGAACTGAATTTACTTACATGTTTACAAAGATTTTATGCCATATGTTACATAAGATTTTATTATTCTAGTAATGTTATAATTAAATTAAAATAAAGGCATGGCAAATCATGAACATTGAGCAAAAAAGAAGTGAAGTAAAGCCAAAATTTATAGTATTTTAAATATTAACTGGAGGGTAACACAATTTGCTTATCAAATTTCTAGAAACTAGTAAAAGGAAGGAACCACGATTTCAATTTACAAAATAAAAACATTTTTAAAAATTCTAAAATAAAACTATTTCTCAGTTGAAAAAAAAGCAATTCCTTATGCTGCTATTCAGTGGGAAATTTCTTATGGAATCCCCAAATAAAAATATTAAATCTGAAAAAAACTGACCACCATAACTCAGATCTTATTCTAAGGTACTATGCCCAGACTATGGTAAATTCTTCTTGAAAATTATTTTTTGCTTATCCTAGCTCTTCTTTCAAATGGTCCTGGAGTCTTAATGCAGCATTAAGTCCAGAATCTGATTTTAACATGCACCTTAGTTCATTATGAATCCAGGCAAATGGTCCAATATGGAGGTAAGATCAGAAAAAGGTATGAACGTAGTCATTACATCTACCAGGTTTCTCCACACAGCGGTGAAGGATGCCACTAGTACTCTCTAATGCAATATCTCCATTGAAACCTATCTCCTTACCATGTACAACAATGGCCTGAACATCAGGAGAGTAGTGGTGCATGGGAGGTAGACAAGTTAGGAACACCAAGGATTATACCCTCAAAAACCTTGTGTTTGAGTACTAGCTCTATAATCAGCAAAGTTTTAAGCTCTTTCAGACTCACCTGGATATTAAGTGCTGATAAGACTGACTAAATATTACCGCCTTGAGGATTAGATGAGATGATGCTTGAAAAGTATCATTGCGGTGTCTGGTGCATGATAAGCACTTAACACATCGTATCTATTTCACTTTACTCGTTTTAAACAGAAAATAAAGTTTATTTAATGTTGCTTTCAAAAGTTTAGTGCTTTCAAAAATAATGCCAGTGAAGTTGATGATCTAATGAAATTGACATGGAGCAGAACATTTATTTGACTATGGAAGTCCAAACCCCAGGATGTATTTTAGATGGTTACTTATCATAGTATATAGGACTTACACTCATCTTCATACAATTTCTGAAAAATAGCTCTCAGAACAGGAATTATCCCAGCTATTCTCATCTGTCACTAAGGGAATGTCTGCAGAGAGTTATCAGGATTTGGGGGCTGGAGAACTGTAGCAGATGGAGAGTCAAAAGGAGGGGTACATATATAAATTACAGAATAGTACTTTATCTGCTTTACTAGAAAGCATCCCTTCATTTCAGATCAAATGATGTGTTGATATTTTAGCCTGAAAACAAAACTTATTTATAAATCAATCTTGTGCCTTTTTTCTTTTTCTGTATATATTTTAACACTGATTCATTAATTTTAGATATCTGATAATTTCATATATTTATCCTGTGAAATGACTGCACAAGAAAATAACGATGTTTATCATCTAGTTTTTTGAGAATTCTCAAAGATCTTATCTATAACTCTGAATAACTAAAAGTCCTTGGTCCCAAGAGCTGAACAACTCTTTCTATATATTTTATAACAGAAGAACTGGTACAGATTTTATAAGTTTCACTTTTCATTTACCTTTCAGGCTTTATTTACAAATATTAGGACATTAAAGATAATGCCGCATGGAATTTGTAAAAACTCCATATTTCAACATGCTTTCCTGAAACAGCAGTAATTTGGAAATATATAAACAAGTAGGATGTAAGTACATTTGTGTATAATAATCTGCAATTTTTTATCATTCTCATATCCATTATGAGCACTTAAACATATGTTATGTAATATTCAGAGGTAAAAGTGGCTCCAATTCTGAGCATTTCTATAATCACAGTGAGTGGGGGGAAATATCAAAGATTTGAATAAGACTTTTTTAAAAAGTATAAATTAGAATATTTGTATTCATACTAATCTTGTACCGGGAAGAATAGGAGCAAGTGTGTCTAAGCAGTTGCTTTGATGTTTAATAGAATGTTCTGAACAGTTACTGGTGCAATATTTTCCAATTTTCTATAAATATTCATGAAAAGTCAAGAGCATCCAAGAAATGGTTTAATACACAACAACAGGACTGTCAGTAAAACTGTTATCAGAATTTGGGACAATTTTTCCCAAAGTACAAAGCCCATAGAACTGAATTGAATTGTGGAATAGATAAGTCAATTAGAAGATATTCCGCTCACCTCCTTCTTGTATTCCTTGGTTTACATGTAGAATGTAAAAACAACTATGAAATTAAGCATCCAATCATTGATGATATTATTTGAGACACACTTAGTGCTTTTGTTAGCTTAAATCCCACTCAGAAATAGTCATTGTCATAAAACAATAGGCAGGATACTTTGGAATTAGGAAAAATTGTAGTTGTATGTTGAATTTTGAGATTTTTATTTGTAAAAGTAATTCATTGTTGGCAGACAGAGTAAAAGCCTTGGTAAATTAATTATTATGATATCCCATATGCTCTATCCATACAAGGATCAGAGAGGCAAGAAAAATGGGCAGATGGAAGGAATCACAGTTTGTCAGAACATTATGGGTAAAGCCCTCAGAGAGTAGAAATTAAGCCATATGCTAATGCGCACTGACCTAATGTCTATGTTTGGTTCAGAAAAGAGGTTTCAATCAACGGCCAAAAGATTGAGATTTGAGCCAAGTGAACACCCAATATTCCATTGGTAAGCATGAGATTATGACAGATCATTCTCAATTCAAGGATCAGTAAATCGAGGATAACCTAGGACTGAAAAACAGACTCTTCTCTGCTGAATTTCATATCACAAAGCTTGAAGCTCAATATCTTGGCTGTCACATTCTCATAGTGCCCTCTACTGCCTTGCTGGCAAGCTCAGTGACAACAGGTTGAATGACAGCTGAGGAATGGACTTCCAAGTACCAGGGGTCATTAAGGAGAAGGAAAACAGCATGAAGATTTCCTTTCTGCATGTTCTTGACTAATAGAAGTTTTATTTTAAAGCCATACTAAGTTTCTTGTAAGTAGTACTTCTCCTTCAATTCCATGTCAAAGATCCTTCATAACTATCTCTCAGAATATTCTATCAAGAGAAATTTAAGAAATGGATTTTAATTGGACAACTATTACATTTCAAGTAAAAATTGTTTGATACACTAGTTCTTTAATTGATGGAGAGTTAATTGGTAAATTATAAAATTATTGCTTAAAATCTTACATAAAAGCATAATGTTCATACTGAAGAGTAAGAACTCAAAAAAGGAGCATACTATCTCATTAATTGTTGAAATTATCATTTTGCAAACCAGAAAATGCCATTAAAATTCTTTTTTGATTGAGGCAGTCCAGTTCTACTTACAAAATTGAGAGTTATCTTTTTAAATCAAAATATTTACAGAGAGGGCATTATGCAAAATGAAAATTTCAGGTGATTGCAAAGACAAATGAAACAAATGAGAAATTATTTTGAACAAAGCTCATAACTGGCAGCAGAACTTTTTTTCATATTAGCACAATTACACCTTCAAAAATTCAATTGATGTGTCTCAGGAGAATCAGAATGACACAGCAAAACAGAATGCAAAATAAAGAAAGTATTCTGCTGGAGTTAAAATGGCTTGATGATTTTAAGCCTATTTCTTTTAAAGACATTCTGTACTAAGTGAATATAAAATGGGATTTAAGATATCCACATGCAGATTTAGAATTGAGCTCATAATTAGATTCAGTGTCACAAGTCAATTTTATCACACATACACAATAGAAGATAGTTTTGTTTTGAAGTTAGTTTTATGTCAAATCACACTTCGATAATTCTTTTTATAACAACTGAAGGTAAAACCTGATGTCAAAGTGAAAAACAATATGTTTTATACCTGGTTTATATTAATAGTGCAAATTTATCAATGAATATTAAAACCAAAAGCAGAAAGAAACACAACAATTTGTTCTCTTTCCAAAACAGGAATAGTAAATCACACAAACACATAATTTGTTTGGTTATATATTGTAAAGGTTATGTTTATACTACGAGCTGTGAATGAGATTAATGAGTTTTCTCAGCACAGTAAACCTCCTCCACGGAAACAGAAGCTAAATTGCAATAAATCACAGGTTTATGTTCACATATTTATGGGATGGGAAAGATTTAAGGTTCCTCAGTAGAGAAAGCATTCCAAAGTAAAAGAGAAAATTATGGCTTCCGTAATATAAAGGTAGATAAACTGGGGTAGGCTCAAAATTGTGCATTCAATACACTTTAATGATGTCAGTAATTTATTAAAAGTAATTATCATGGCACAATTTCATGCTCATACTTTACCAGAAGTGACAAAATGCTATTTCAATATGTTAGTTACCGTCACATGATTATGTATCAAGAGCAATTAAAGTTTTGGATTTTTCTGTATTTATCTAAAAACTCAGTACTACATTTTTTTCAAAAATGAATTGGCATTATCATTGAGCCATAATCTTACATTGCTTCATAAAGACAAGGTCTTTTACATTATTTTTAGGGAAAAAAAATCTACCAAACATATTAGGCTATCTGATGAGAGCATAATCCTTTAAATTAATTTATGTATATAAACAATTTTTTAACTCAGATTTTGTGCTCAAACAAATCTTGAATAAAACTCATTTTTAATTATGTTTTATTTTTATTCACTATCTTGTGAATTTGTTGTACCTTTCTTGAAAAATTAAAACCAAATGCAGAAATAGAGTAATAGCAATATAGACCCAGATGCCAAGGTCCTAGGGATTGTTACTTTGTCTATATCTTAAAATGACACTATTGAAAATGGCAGAGCAACCTTTCTACTCAATATCTCAAAAAATAAAATTAAATAAAACAATGGAATTTGATATGTATTTTACTTCTGATTGAACGTCATTCAATCTGATTCAAACACAATTCGCGCAAAGAGAAAATCAGATTGTTTCAGAAAAATCAAAATCATTTCAAGTGAAAGATTGATAAGTAAAAACATTCCCATGAGAGAATCAAGAAAATAATTCCAATCCTTGCAAATAATCACACCTCAATAAACTTGAACAAAACATCATAGGGACTGAAGTGCCTTCTTCAAGACATTTTAAATGGATTGGCTCATTCATCTGTCTTCCAAAAGAAATCATAAATTGTGTACACTTAAAAGTCAGTAAAAAGTCTTTGTGAAGGTTATAAATACTTAATTAGTTCTTCAGGAAAAAAAGGAACTTTTTGAAAGAAGAACAAGAAGTTTCTGAAATTTAAGAAAAAATTAGTTTTTCTAACAGATTTTGTTGGGTCATTTAAGAAATCTGTATCTATTCATAAATAAACAATTTCATAGTTCTCTATTATTTGAATCCATCTACTTTATTTCCAAATTGCATATGTTTAATCAGCTCCAGTAAACTGTGATGCATAAATTCAAAAATATGATAATACAAAATAGTGCCCTTAAAACAGCGAAGAATCCATTTGTGGATATAAGATTAATATAATACACTAAAAATTCTGATTTTTTTCTGAAATAAAAATGCAATATATGTTTACACATTATGCAACCTCAGAAAAAGAACATACTCTAATTCTAAATAGCAAATTGTCAAAAGGTGAACTATTTTTGAATTGGTACCTTTGGAAACTCCACATTGTTATTGAACACTTCAGTTCATACTATGTAAAAGTGTTATGTCACCTTTGCCCATACAACCTCTGTTTACATGTTTTGATTCTTCTATACACTAAAACTATCTGTTGACAATGACTTGCAAATAAAATAAACATATTATTTATTTTATTACAGAAACCAACAAAATGAGTTGTCTTATTCCCAGCCAATTGCTTCACTTCTGTTTGATCATGGAAAACTATTTTAAAGAGTTATGTGTTTTTAGTAACGTGTTCACACTTGTTCAGAATTTTTATTTTGGTTTGAAAGGAACTATATTACTATAGAAAAATTATGAAATGTGACACTTATCAAAAGTAAGCCAATATGTGTACTATATTTGCTTTATAAAGTTATGCTATAATAAGATGAGGTTCAGAAGTAAGCTCTTTCTAAAAAAAAAATTGCTCATTTATTTACAGGGAATTTTACTTAGAAACATTTTAAATCTTCAAATTTGTAAGAAAACTGAATTGCTAAAATAAGTACATAAATTTATTATAAAACCATAAAGGCACCGGGCTCAGTGCCGCAGGCCTGTAATCCCAGCAACTCGGGAGGCTGAGTCAGGAGGATCTCGAGTTCAAAGCCAGTCTCAGCAACTTAGTGAGGCCCTAAGCAACTCAGTGAGACCCTGTCTCTAAATAAAATACAAAATAGGGCTGGGGATGTGGCTCAGTGGCCAAGTGTCCCTGAGTTCAATCCCCAGTTCCAAAAAAAAAAAAACCCAAAAAAACAAAAAACAAAAAACCATAAAGGCATAAATTTTATTTCTTAATAACTTTCATTAATGAAATCTGAATAAAGATAAAACTGTGCCCATAACAAGGAGCAGCACACTCCACCTTTACACATAGTACAGGTAAGATTTACTAAGAATCAGTTCAAGAAAACAAAAGTTTAAGGTATTTAGTGCTGTTAATAAAGAGTTGGGGGAAAGCAAACAAGTGTTTCACAGGTTGAAGGTGTATTCAGATTTACACAACATCCCAAATTACTAAAGTTATACCAAGGTTAAGATACAACAAAGACAGATAAAATAAGCTAAGACCAACTTGATGTCAGAAACACTCATTTTTTATTCATTCTCAAGTGAATTGAAACCTTCCAACAATTAAAACTAGGCACAGGGGCTGGAGTTGGGGCTCAGTGGCACTTGCCTAGCATGTGTGAGGCACTGGGTTCGATTCCCAGCACCCCATGTAAATAAATGAATAAAATAAAGGTCTATCAACATCTAATTGAATATTAAAAAAAAAAAACAACTAGGCACAGACATTTTCACTGATGAATATATCAAACATAAAAGGGGCAAACAAAACCAAATTTACCTAAATCTTGTTAGAATATAGAGCAAGTGGAAATATGCTCTAACTTGTTTTATGATATCAGCATAACCTCAAAATGAAAATGTGATAAAGACATCACCAAAAATAATTTCAAATATATTATTAGTGAAAAAAGCTTTGAAAATGTGGACAAATTAAATGAATCAATATAATAAAATATAATATAGTATGTCAAGTGGTGTTAGCCCAGGGAATGTACGAAATGATAATTCTTAAAAATGAATGATTTCCCATATACTCTATCTATGTAAGGATCAGAGAGGCAAGAAAATGGGCAGGTGGAAGAATTTTAAAAGAGAGAAGAGATTAAATGCAAATTTGTGGATTTTAAAAGCTCATCAATTAAGAAGTGAATATAGATAGTAATTTAAAAATTTATATCAAAATAAGTCATCAGGAAGGACTTTGTGTTTTTCTTCAAACATTTTAAACATGGCAAGGAGATAAACTCTCAAAAGTTTTATTTAACATTTTACTTGATACAAATTCAGGATAAGAAAAGGCAAGAAAAACAAATTTTAAAAACTAAAAGGAGTAAAGAGAGAAGTGAAAGATAACTATCCCTCTTGTCAAACAAGTTGTTTATACAGAAACCTGATATATAAAATCCTAAGAGCTCTACAAATCATCTAAAATTGTAAGTGAATTCTGCAAGTTGGGAGCAAAGTAAATATACAAAAAGGAATCAGTGTAATTTTTATATTAATGTATAGGTAAATAATGTACAGCACAGTACCCAGCAATAAAAAAGAAAACATAAAGATATCAAATAGATAACTAAAACTAGTCAGTAGAAATTTAAAGAAGTATGGAATTTTTACAAATTCTGTAAGGATATTCCCTTGAACTACTAATTAGTCACAAACCCAAATGAGAGAACTTCATGGAGAAACCCAGGAAATACCAAGGAAGTGATCACATGTTACTAATATTAAGGCAGACTGACATCAAGGAACTCCTGATAGGAAGCTTTGAAGAGGCATGATATCATTTCTGCACTCTTCCTGATAAAATGTGCAGTCTGGAAATAATCATAAGGAAATATCGGACGATCCCAATTGAGATACAATCTATACAATCTCTGGTCTTTATATAGTCTTCAAAAATGTCAACTTCAATAAACTCAGACTGAGTGAGTATATGCTCCAAAGGGTCAGGGCAACCAAACACAATGAATGCATCATCTTTGGGTTTTGGATAATATAACTATAAAAGACATTATTGGGGCAATTGATGAAATATAAATATGCACTAGGATAATATAATAATGATAATTTCCCAGATTTTGATAATATACTTGGTAATATAAAGAAATATCCTTATTCTGAAGAAATATACATTAAAATATTGGGAAAAAGAGGATAAAGGTCTCTAACGTTTCAAATTATCTGGAAAAAAATATCTGTATTTAAGAAAGAAATAGTAAAAGAAGCAGAACAAAAAGCAAGTAATTTGTGAATTGCTCAAAGGATTCACAGAAATTTCTTGTACTATGTTTAATTTTTTTCTCTGAATTTAATGTTGTTTCAAAATAAAAATCACATTCAAGCAAATGAAGAGTAATATGAAACAGGAAAGAAAGGAGCTTGTTAGGGGTAACATAAGTGTTGGAGATAGTGTACAACCAGAAAAATGATAGTTGTACTCCATTTGTGTACATTGAACCAAAAATAAATAAATAAATTAAAAAAAAAGAAGTGTATGATCAAAACACCCGATTCCTTTCATTTTAAAAGATGAAATTGTTATCCAATGAAGAATAAGAGAAGAAAACCTTGGATTAATAGCTGAGGAAACAACTCACCATCTGGAAGATGACTATGTTTAGAGGAAGATATATTTGTTTAGGAGATCTGTTGTCTACTGGAAGAACAAAAAAATAAAGAGAATGTCACAGATCCAATTTACAAATGAATTTTATTAATACAACATGTTTCATTCAAAGAACACTACATAAAATATAATTTAACATCAGTCCTATATCTACTACTTCTTAGTTGAATGTATAATTTAACTTTTATGTGCATGAATTTACTCACATTAAAAAAGGAAAAATGAAGCCCAGTGTATGATATTATTTGAAAATGTTATGTGTGTGAAACATAAATCATACGAAAAATTTCAGAGTACCAACCACATTCATTATTTAATTATAATTAATTAAATTCCTTAAACACTCTATTAGTAGTTACACACCTGTATAATATAAAAGTTATACCATCTTTCTTTATTAATAAGTACAAATTGTGCATATCACTGGATTTCATCTTTTATGCGATAAACAGTTGCAAAAAAGAGACATCAATAGCTAAGGTACATTTTCATTGAAAGCTTTTGACTTAATGTGTGACCTTTGAAGAGAGCATATAATCATTAAAATATTTGATCTTGATTTTTTTTCCTGCTTTTTGAGCATATCTTCTGTTTTGAATAGTTTAATCTTTGTGCTATTGGTAAATACAGAATTTTGCAAAAAACAAGCAGTTTTGCAGATGTTTTCCAAATGTATCTGAGCTGTCTTGGGATCTAGGCCATTTCTTATAAAATGAGTTGCTACATATACTTTAAATGTCAAGGCATGCTCTCAAGATTATACAGGTTTTTCATGATGTCTAACAGCATATTGTCACATTTTAATTCTACTTAACACTGATTTATGAACAATCACAATAAATTCTTTTGACAATTTATTTTCTTACTTTCAAAGCTTGATCTAGCACTTCTGTTAAGTATGTTTTCTATTGTGTCCCACGGAATACTGACTCTTCTAAAATTTCAATAAAAATCACAATCATTATATGCATTTCAAAAGTCATTTAACAAAATATTAAAATTGAGTCATGATGTTGGACATGATAAGCATATTTGTGTTCATATATATGCATATGTAAAGAAATGTACAAATGTCATAAAATTTCAGCAGATTAAACACTTCACTTCAAATGCTTCATAAATCAGTGATGATAATGTATGTAGCTCACACCATGAGAAGAAACTTCAAAATACATTACATACTTATGGTAGATATGAAAATACTGTAAAATAAATTTAAGATTCCCTCTATCTATGGTGAAGAAAATATCCTATACTTTCTAGTCTTAAATATTTTAAGGCCTAACCATTTGTTGCTATGATGGTCTTTGATAATGTATACTATAAACTCATTGTTATCTCTTTAGAGCCATAGTTGTTATTCAATTTGGTAGTGGAATCTTTGAGAAATGGTCTGAGTATACAAGGAAATCTATTAAGTTTTGTTGAAATTAAAGCAATATATGGAATATGTATTAATATAATGCTTATGATATTTGTCCATGTTTCTGATTTTAATTATTAATTTATTTATCATCCCACCAAACTTTCTCCACTTTCACCTATTTGAATTAAAAACCCCAATAAAACAAAAGATTTAAGGCTGATTCCAAAGCTGCACCCTATATATTGTGCAGCTAACAACTTTAAATTTAGCCTAAGTTTGAAAATAAGCAAAGAGAAAATGATGGGATTTAAATTTAGAATCCTTAATTATAGGTGAGTGTACATACTGGATTAAGTACAATTCCTTACTTTTTTATGTTAGTCCAGGAAGCCAATACAATGATCAGCAAAATGATCTTTAATTGAAAATAAATTCAAGCTAATTGTTCAATAGATGTTTGGTCCTTCTTATTATTTAAACCAGATATTTTTTTTCTTCTCCTGAAGATATTTCTTTTTCTCCTCCATTTAAGAAATGACTTTGTGATTTCCCAAATGGGTCAAACTATCATCCAAAGAAAGCACATTAGAGTATGTGCTCTTTGCTCTCTTGTTTCTGGATCATTCTCTCTTGTCTGGACTGTCAGAGAGATCTTTATAAGATATAAATCAAAGCCTTCCCTCCTCAAAACTCCAGTGTACTTTACTAAACTTGATAAAGCATCTGACCTCCTTACTAGGTCCTACAAAGCCCTTTATGAACTGTTCCTTGACTAAGTCTCAATTACAATCTTAAGCTAGCATGTTTCCGCTATTCTCACCAAACTTATTTTTATTATTTTTAAATGCTAAAAAATTCACATTAGAATTAGGCAGTTGGACTCAGTTTAGCCAATTCCAATTTTGCTGGCAGCATCTGAAGCATCATAAAGAGGAGAAAGTTGAACATATGCCTTCTTCTCTCCATCAGGCCTGATCAGAGCAATGACCTTGGCCACATCAATATTGTAGAGCTTCTTAACTCCTTGTTTGACTTGATGCTTGTTGGTTTTGGTGCCGGGGTCCAGCCCTAGCACAAGGGTCATGGTGGTCTCTGGTGTCAGCGAGGTGGAGAACAAAGCAACACAGACTCAGTGATCTGAGGCTAAGTTCTAAGTTTATTTTTTCCACACACCATTTTTATATGTTAACTTCTAACTTGAGTACAATATCTTGAGGACACACAAAAGGAAACTGACACAAACTACAATAGGGAAAATGTATTAGCAGACTAAATATTATCAGTTCTTCATAATATTTTTAAGTATTCTTCTATATAATCTTTAACTAGTTCTACTTTCTATATTACTGGAGACATCATACACAGAAGCCATTTCTATGAACAACATATAAGCTTACACTATGTGGTTAGTAACTAGTTTAACAGGAACAATAGCTCTTGCTAGATTACACCTCCTACTTTTACCCGGTAAGCATTAGCCTGTTTTGCCCAAGAAAGCTGTTCAGAGCAACTAAGCAAACACTAGGGTCTCACATTTTTTAAATATTTTCAAAAAGGGGAGATGAGCTTCCCATGTACATTTTCCATTATAATATACTTGATGCCAACCAAGGTGTATTCTGCCAGTGGGAGATAGAGGGGGGTCTAAATCTAAGGGACCAGAAGCTGGTTTCCTAGAAGGATATCATAGTTTTCCATTAACCAAATAAGCATTACCAAATGGTATCTGAGTTGTTGGGACTATTTCTCTAGCCCTAACAACTTTGTCTGTGACTTGTTTGTCTGGAATTAGGGTGGGAGTAACATGTTTTTCTGCCCTAGGTCATTTGGAGTAGTCACCATCTGCGGTGTATTTAGCATAAGTTGCTGGAAATGAGCATAACATTCTTTCCAAGTTATACTTTTATCACACCAGAATAAGGTCCTTCCTTGGTTATATTCAGTATGATTAGCTGTTTGATTCTTGTGTTCTAAATCCCCTAAGACCCTAGATTTCCCAAAAATCCAATATAATATTATTCCCAAACATAGGCAAATTAAACAAGACAACAGGAAACAGTGGCCCCAATTCCCAGGAAGATGAGACCTTGCAAACATCTTTATTACTCAGTGGAATCCTTGTCAAGCACTGAGGGGAATTGAAGAGGGTACAGCATTTTGGCATCCATAATGAACATGAACGTCTTGTCATCTTCTGCCTTCTTCATAGCAGATTTAGTGGTCAGGAGAATGGTAACCATAGCACAGAGGTTAAGCTTCTTTCTCCTGAGAGTGCTCTTCTGATATTCGAGCTTCCTCAGGAGTCTTATTGTTTTAGGTCGCCAAAGGTGGATGAAATGCATATCTTCCTTTTTTGTGTCTGTGGATACATTTACACAGTGTCTTCTTGGCCTTCAAAGCCTCAGCTTTGGCTTTGACTCTGGCAGGTGCAGAAGCTTGCATTTCTCTTTCAGTACCATCTTAATGAAAATAGTCATCACCATGCTTCTTAAATGCTACCCTGCTTTCTGATGTTCAAATAAGCCCAATTCAGTATTATTTAGGGTTGTTGTATTGCTTCCTCTATTTCATGGAAGGCTTTACCTCCAAATGTTTACCTGCATGTCCATTTCAGTTCATTCAGAGAATCTATCTAGGTAGATATTCACTTTTATAGCCCAGTTCCTTCACTATGATACTGCTTTATCATTTTCACAGAACTTACACATATATGTGGTAATATTTATGGTGTTATGTTGACTTACTGGTTATTTTTAGTACCATACCACAAATACTAATAATAATATGGCTTGGACCAAAGAACAGATGATTGGCTGTTGTTTTGCTACTATAACCCAGCACAAATAATATATTGTCTGACTTACAGTAGTCATTTAGTAATGACTTTTACAAGATTGAAAGAATGAGTAACTAAGACAATAAAAGCTGAGTACATAGTTCTTTGATTATCTGACTAGTAGAAGAACATGAATTAAATTATCTGAAGGAGTAATTTTCAATCCTCAAAATCAGAGAATCCTGTGTTAGGGTCCAACAAGGCTGAGCCATTGAGAGGATGGATGACTATAGATGCAGTAGTGCTCACATTCTTCAAACTGAGTATATTTTAAAATACACTCAGGTATAAGATTTGTTGGAGAAAAATAGTTCTGCTTATTGAAACAGCAATAATATAACAATATGTTTAGAACATTGATGTACAGGAATGTGTGCAATATCCATAACTTTAAGGCAAACCTATATCAAATTTTTTCTCTTCCAACTAAAAATTTAAGACATTTGGCAATATTATGTTCAGTATTATACCCCTGACATATCACTTATTTATATCTTAGTTTTTAACAATTTCTTTCTATAGGCAATATAATGTAAATATATACAAATTATAGTTTTATGCATGGGTAATTATGGTATGAATATGCATATAATTTGTAGATTCAATTCATTCAAGAACACTTGACTGAGTACAAGATTCTCACATCTCTTTTGGAAAATTAGTTGAGGAAGTACAAGTTGGTAGAGTTAACTGCTGCTTTAATAGACAGATATGTTGTATTTAAAGACCCTTCACACAATCCCGTTAATTATTCTTTTTGCTTTAAGACCATTAGGTGATGGATAATCTTCAAGAAGTCTCATTTCAGCTGGGTATGGTAGTGCACACCTGTAAACCCAGCAACTCAGGAGGCCGAGGCATGAGGATCATGAGTTCAAACAAGTCTCAGCAAATTAGTAAGGCCCTAGGCAATTTAACAAGACCCTTTCTCTAAATGAAGTTTAAAAAGAGCTAGGGCTGTGGCTCAGTGGTTAAGTGCTACTGGGTTCAATATCCATAACAAAAACAAAACAAAGGATCATTTCATTTAGTCCTCAGAATAAGGGACATATTATTATCATTTCCATTTTAGGGATAGTTCATATGTTTTTACTCTTGAGACCTTTAATTGTATTAAAAATAATTTTAACCAAGATAACTAAAGTATTAAATTTGCTTAGTAATTTTATAAGCCTTTTAAAAGTTGGGACAGAAATTGTTCCAAAAAACATCTTTAATTCTAATCTAGATAAATTGGACCTTATATATAATGATTATTAACAAGAATATTAAATGAATCCAACTCATATAATTATAGAGCAGTCATAGAATTTTAAACATATGCACAAGCCCACACATATAATATATAAATATATATGTCCACACACATATATATTATATACATATATTTAGATTTGTATAAAACATACATATATGCACATTTATATATATATATGAGATTACTTTTCAGGACAACTAGTAAAACAAACATCTCAGGTAGTCTATTATTTCACATCACTGAAAAATACATTAAAAAGGATCATCATACTCACAAGCATTTATGAAGAATTTCATTAAGACAAACCTACAAAATATCATTTTCAGGGCAGCAAAGAAAGACATGATTCTAAAGAAATCAATAACTGGAAATCACTATTGTGCGTATGTTCATGACGGAGGTTTTAGGAATATCTATCTATAAAACCCAAGACTGAACAAAGGTCAATCAATCTTAAATATATTTACAATCACTTTCTCCTGTTAAATGCTGGAATGAGAAACACAGGATTCCATTGAGAACTAAGCATACATTTTAGATGAAATTATAATAAATTAATAGACTACAATTTTGGATGAATAATATGAATTCATGTTTAAACTCCACAAAATTCTGTTTATTGCAAGATATTTTTATCACAGGGACAAGAAGGCCTTCTGCAGTTCAGGACACAGCTGAATGGGAATCTCAGCCAGATGCCAGAAGGGTCTTCTATGACAGCAGGAGCTGAAGTGAGACCAGATCATAAATTACAGCTACTGAGGATTTCAGTTACAGTTGCCAACATTTCAAGCAGCAACTTGATGGCCAACAGATAGTCCTAGAGAAAAGGAGCCCAGATGTTTCCACTTCAGAAAATACTCTGCTTCATGACCCCATCACAAACCTGCAAAAGCCAGATCTCTCCTCCAACACACCCTGACATTGTAATGGAATGCAGCTAGGGAGGAAGCATGAAAGATCAAGAAATCTCAGACACAATCATTTTTATCTTCTTTTTATTGAATATTATTTTAATGATCAGTTCAATATGTTTTAAACCATGCGAGAATAAAATTTAAACATGATACTATTCTAAGATATTTATGGGCATAGATAACATAGGAGATTAGTTCAAGAAAAAAATAAAGATGATATAATTTTCTTGACTAAATAAACTTTGTGGCCCTTTTTTCTATACTTGATGTACTTAAAAGTTCTCATTGTGCAAAGTTTTACTTTGTGAGTTCATCTTTAAACAAACACTATTCTAAAAAATATTCACTTTGATTACTGATGTTTTGTCAAATGTTAGTGGAAATTGCAACTTGTTGCTATAAATCAAGGCCATAACAATAAGTAAATAAATAAAATTGTGGTAGACAGAGAGTTTTCTGCTGAGTTTATGTAAGTTTCCATAAAGGGCTTGTGGGAAAGATGATCTTTAATACATTTTTTCTACTCTTATGACATTTTATTTGTCCACCAATTTCCAACTTAAAAGTCACCAAATACAATATTCATTTGTTTTTTACATAACCAACATTTATTAATTGTGCATGATGTACAGAAAGCTCTCCTTATAGACTGAAAACACAAAGATAAATGTAATATCATTATTAATATAAAAGGGGCATATATCATCACTGGGTGTGTGTTCACTAAGTTATGCAAATAAGAATAATGCAATGAAATAAGATCTGTTATCCAGTAAAATTCAAAGTGCCTGGAGAGCAGAATGGAAGAATAATAATATTGCTTTGACTGCATAGATGTAGGTGACTTTTGAGTTGAATCTGAAAGATAAATATTTTGATAGACAAAAAATGAGGCAATGCTAGTCCATGAAAGTAGCTTGTAAAGAGGCATAGTACCTTGAAGAAAATGTATATTTATAAAAATGCTAAATAAATTAGTGTGTCCCATATATGGGAGGTCTGGCAGTAAATGACAGAAGGAACAACTGGAACAGAATCCAGTGACTGGGCATGTCCATTAATCAAACAACATCAAATCAGAAATTGCAAATTATTTGATACTAAACAAAATAATAGAATACTGCCATTGATTGAGCTGCCTGGATTCTTATTGTTCTCCAAAGTATCTCCCTTCTCTCACAATTATGAGCTGCCTAAAATATGTATTTATTAATAAGGAAGATTTGCTTTATATCTTGTTATTCTTAGGCTTAAAATGGTCCTCATATATAATATTCCCTATTATATAAGAGACATTGCAGTGATCCACTGTTTTTTTAAAAAAATTAATAAGCGCATTAAATTGTACATATTTATGAGGCTCCTTGTGATGTTTCAATACATGCATACAATCTGCAATGTTTAAAGAAGGGTAACAATCTAACTTCAAACATTTGTTATTTCATTGTGGTAAAAACATTCAAAATCATTTATTCTAGCTTTTTGAAATAGGCTGTAAAACATTGTTATCTATAGTCACCTACTATGCAATAGCACACCAGAACTTCTTACTCTTAACTTAGGAGTTGCTCCTTTATATAGTGTGTAAGGCACTTCACAATCTGGCAAGGCCAGCTTTTAGTGAACTTCCCACTCTTCTCTCTCCCACACATTACACTCTAGCCTTAGGGAAATCTGGCTTTCTAGTTCATGCTTCAACTCAGTCTAATTATCACTTCCTCTTTTAAAGCTTCCCTGGTGCCTTTAGGCAGTCAGTCACACTCTTCTGTCTGCTCCCATGAAAGGAAATAATTGGCTGTCATTCAAGGATCTTATGGATAGTATTCCAGTGATTGAGACAGATGCTGGATTAAATAACCTCAAAGGTCATTTCCAATACTTCATTACTTTTCTAAAAGCTATTATATTTACATAAACATTATTTACATCAACAAGCACAATTACAAACTGAAGTTTTGCATTTGTTATTCAAATAAAATAAAATTATGTCTCAACCTATCAACTACATTTATAGTTTAGCTTAGGAACTTCTCTTGTCTTCCAGAAGAGCAGCACTACATTTTATATTATATATATAACGGAGCTATCTAGTACTTATATATTATATACATATATAAGTATAAATACTTATGCAGTATGTAAATATATATTAGTATAAATATATAAATACTAGATATATGTTAATATATATAATATTTATTATATATGTATATAATAGTATAAATACATAAGTACTAGATAGCACCATTATCTAATAAAATTGTGCATTAGTTGACTAGGCCTGCAATACAAGTTACATAAACTGAATAGCACAAAATACAGAAAATTCTTGCCTCAGAGTTCTGGAGCCTAAAAGTCCAAAATCAAAATATTAGAAACATTAATTCCTTCTGTCAGCTGTGAGGGATAATTTGTCCCATGCTTCTCACTCCTGGTGGTATGCTGACTGTCTTTGTCATGATTTGGCATGTAAAAGTATCATGCAGTCTTTGCCTTCATCTTCACATGTCGTTTTCTTTGTGTACACTTCTGGATTCAGATTTCTCCTTTTATGAGGATATCAGTCTTATTGGATTAAGGAGTCATCATACTCCCGTGTGACTTCATTTTAATTAATTACATCTGCAATAACCTTATTTCCATATTATGATATACTATGAGGATATTATGACATACCATGAAGTGCTAGGGTTTAGAAATTTGATATTTGAATTTTGGGGGAAACATCATTAAACCCATTAGACACATATGATGTACTATTATATTAGCATATATTTATACTATTATAATAGTATTTAGACATAAATATCACGCATGGATAATATATAGAAATACTATTAGCACACCATCACCCTAGATAGCTATATTATTACATTTTATATTATGTAGATATAAAAATTATTGATAGTATATAATCTATAAGAAATGGACATCATCAATCCAGACAAAATCTGTAAATTGATTTAGTTGTGAGGTTCCCCGAGATACTTGCCAAGAACAATCTTTTCTCTTAAACTTTTCTCAATCTAATAATTCCTTGAAGAGAAATCCACAAAATGTTGTTAAGTGTGAGTATCTTATTCTATGGGTTTACAGCCCATTACTAACCTAATTTTTTTTCTTTTTCCAGGTGAACTTCCAATTGAACATGAATTTGAGGCTGCAGCTTTCCAAATTACAATACCATGACTCTAATTTTTTAAGAAGTATGATGATTGAACCTGCCTGTAGTAAGTATATAGACCCATTTCTTCCTTAAAGACATGGACAAATGGGAAATTTTTGATAAAGTAGCATTTATACTTTTTTTTTCCTTTTATATTTGTAATTAATCTTGCAATGGCAATTTAAAATACAGGCAATATGAATCAATATTTTGTCTTATGTGTATGTTTGTGTGTTGTCATTTGCTAAAACCTATTTTAATTTGATCTCCAAAAATAATTAATTACATGAGAGCTGATGAAGTAAATAAAACTGCTTACCAGTAATTGAGTGATAGAAAATTACAATGCCTTTAGTGAAATAGCTCTGGTACTCTCCTTTTTTGCAAATACTGGACCTCTTCCCCTTTTCCCTCATATACAATCTTTCCCAGAGTTTCAACCAGAGTTTGGAGAAGCATCTAAAGTATAGAATTCATATTGTTTTTAGAATTACTGCTTTCAAACAATAAAGTCTTTGTTAACGGACGCAAGATTTTAATGCCTGTCTCCATTGGGACAAATTCCTTTCCCCAAAGTTTATTCAATCATGTGCATACACACCAACATTATTTATGTCTGCATGTACAACAATAAGTAATACATGGATATTATGCTTATATATAAATGATTATATCTGGTAGGGTGTCACGAATTGCTTGCAAGAAACACATTTGTTTCTAAGTACCAGTTTAGGTTTTAACTGGGATTCCTGCTGTATCAAAGTGACTTTTTTCTATTCTTATTTCTGTCACTTATTAATTTCAAATCTCAACTTTTCTCATTTGAATAACAGGGATGGATAAAGATATTCTTATGAATAGTAGATAATACCATGATGGTAAAGCAGCCAAACAGTGGAAGAGGTAAGAGTAAAAACTCAATTAAAAAAAAAAGGGGGGGTGCTGGGGAATATAACTCAGTTGGTAGAGTCCTTGCCTTATAAGTCCAAGGCCCTGAGTTCAATTACCAGCACCACAAAAAAGAAAAAAAAAAAAAAAAAAAGAGCTAATATCATCAGTAGCAGCAGCAGCATGATCATTCAGTTTTGGGGGATTTAAAATCAGAATGTTTATTGGGTGGCTAATCGTTGAAACTCTCAAGATGAGCTGGATGCTGCAACAGCTGCCCTCTTGGATTTGGGAGTTGTTCCTTCATGGAATCCAGAATCCATACCTGAGTCTGTGTTATACAAACTGTGTTTTGGGTTTTGTTTGCCAAGCTGGGGATTTAACCCAGGTCTTTAGACATGCTAGGTGAGTGTTCTACCACTGAGCCATGCCCCAGCCCCATTGTTGTTTCCTTTTGAAAAAATATAAACCAAAATATGAACAATGCCTATCTCTATATATTGGAATTAAAACTGATCATTTCACACATTTTAATATACTTTTCAGAAATTTAAAAAGACTGTGAATGACATTATTTAATCAATAAAATAAATAATGTTTTCACATGAAATTTTAAAAATCCAACATAATCTAATTGTGTTAATAACCAGATATTTAGTACATAAAAAAGTAAAATAAATTTTATATCAAATCAAAATATATAAAGTAATCATTGATTATCACTCTGTAACAATCATTACTTATTTCACTAAAATATTTACTGGAAATCTTGAAAAATTTCAATGTGATATAGGCAAATGATATTTGCTACTCGCTTTCTTCTGATTTGTTGACAGTGGAACTTAGAGTTACCTAATGGTTTTCAATCGGTTATTTTTCTTCTCTTTATATTTTTGTACAATTCACTCTGTTTTAAAATACTTATTGGGCTGGGGATATAGCTCAGTTGGTAGAGTGCCTGCCTTGCAAGCATAAGGCCCTGGGTTCAATCCCCAGCACCGCAAAAAAAATAAAATAAAATACTTATTAAAGTTTATCTTTACCCTTATAACACTATTTACCTTGCATCCTCATTTGATTGAGCTTAACTTGCTGCACTAGGGTTTATGGATAACATTTAGTGGAGTGCATTTTTCTATCTCTTTTCACTTGACTTTCTTATGTCCTCTACTTTAGATATTTCTAATAAAAGAATGTACATCTAAGTTTTAGCTTTTAGCTGATGGAAGATTTTTTAATCATCTAACATGGAGTTAAGCCTGTTTACATTTGTTCCAATGACTGACAGTTTGAAGAGTTTCATGCCGCTTTCATTTGACACAATTTTATTTGCTCATACACTATCTGGCTTTTTTAGGTTAATTGCCTTGTATGTTTCCTCTTAATTTTCTTTCTCAGAAAAATACAGATTTCTTCCTAGACCTTCAGTTATTAACTTTTCTACCTAAATCTGTTTTCTAACAAATGCTTATGTTAATCAATTCCTTGCTCTTTATCCAAAAGAAGGTAAATAGTATTACATATTTTAGTTTCTTATTAACTTTTTTCTTCCTCGATAATGCCATTTTTCCATTATTTACAACAGATTTATAAAGAAATATATCGATTTTTCTATTTTCTCTTTTGGTTATAGATCTCATTCCTTTTTTTTTTTT
>JAJEJO010003788.1:664421-699879 GCA_020662805.1 Glaucomys volans | reverse complement strand
GTGAGAGATATGGGTTTAGTTTCATTTTGCTGCATATGGATTTCCAGTTTTTTAATTCTTGGTAAACTTGTTATTAGGCTTTACCAATATTTGTTCATGTTAACTTTTTATCTTATCTTTACTCCTACATTCTTATTTTTAATTGTGGAAGCACATTTTTTATCCACATGTCTATAGGAGTGATCTTTTTAAATAATTATTTAAATTTATTTTCACAGTTGCTATAACAAAATAATACCTGCTGTTCTGACAGTATTCTTCTGCAGATAATCTGAATATGCTTCTCTGCTGGAATTTAGGATATCCTCTCTGTCTTGATGTTTGGCAATTTTACCGTCATGTGTTTATTTCACTGTGGGTCTGATAATTCATAAGTTTTTTCATTTCAGAATAACCTCAATTTTTATTTTTTTCAAATTCTTCCTCTCTACCATTCGCTTTATTTCCTCCTGCTTATTTTTCATTTGGAAGTATATTAGGGAGCCCCATCATAATTGCCACATCCCCTCATTTCTGTTTCATGGTTGCTATCTTGTTATTCCTCCACAGTATGTTCTGGAACATTCTCTTGCTCTGCCTTTTAAATATCTAAATATCCTTATTTATATATTTAAGTAGTGATATCTAAATAGTGATATTTAAATAAATATTTAATAGCAATTTTAAATATAACAATATCTTTTGACATAAATATCAATTTCAGTGTTTCTCAGCCCTCATCCTGTCATAGAATATATATAAAATACTAATATTTGTAGGGATCACTGGAGTTAAGAACCAGTCTGCTCTTTCTAACAGTTTGTTTTAAATTTTTAGTGGAATAATTGATATTCTTTCAGTAATGTCTACAAGATTTATAACTAGTGCTATTATCCAAGTATAGTCACTAATATCTTTCAGTCCATCAGTTTGTAATAAAAGTATTTTTGAAACCAGATGCAGTGGTGCATGCTGGTCATCTTAGTTATTCAGGTGCCTGAGGCAGTAGGAGCACTTGAACCCATGAATTCAAGACTAGCCTCAGCAACATAGCAAGTCCTTGTCTCAAAAATAATTCTTTTGTTTTTAGAAAAATATCTCTATCAAAGTAGATATCTATATCAAAGTGACATATTGGATTAGTAATCATGTTCTTCAAAAACAATAACTTTCCATTTCTTTTGTTTTACTGGCAGCAAACATGATGTTGGCAATTGCTTTGTCAGCTAATTCAGAGAAATGAACCTCTGTAATACTGAACCTCTAGCCCAGGAAAAAGCTTGGGTGACCTCTAGTTTCTCTTCTCTTGCCATCCCCCTGCTCTTCTTCCCTGCCTTGATCCCCTGAAATTTTACAAGCTAATGATAGTTTGCATGTTCTCAGTAAACCTGAAAACCTGAAAAGAATATCTGGTTTGACTTACCTGCTGAGAACTGAAAGTGGCACTCCTCCCTGGGTCTTCAGGGTGGTCTCATGGGCAAGGGCTACCACCTGAATATCAAGCATTGAGTGGGATGTGGACAATGCTCATGCGACTTGCTAGAGATTTGGCCATTTTTTTGTCCATGATTTCTTTCCCCTTCCTTTTTAAAAATTAAATAAATGGATCAAAATTAAATAATTCAAGCCTTGACCTCAAAATGAAAACAAATTTTTAGTTTTGTTTAGCAAAAGCAATAAATCCCCAATTTTTTTAATGATCAAATAAAAATGAGTATGCTTTTGACTTCAGCGATTAGCTGCAAGACATTGTGACTAGCTTACTGAGTTGGAATCTGATATTTGTGGGGTCCTCATAAAAGATTTAAAAGACTTAATCCTTTTCTGCTCATGATGGATATTTTGGTAGTAATTTGCAATAATAATTATATATAATGCCCAGTGCTACTGCAGATATAAATATGCAATGCCCAGATCATTGCTTCATTTGCTAAATGAACAGTAAGTTGCTTAACTTGAGAACAAAAAGAATGATTTAGACACACTGAGGCATATTTATGTATGTTGATCTTTCTTCCTTTGTTCTTTCATTCTTTTTATTTTCCCTCTTTTTCTTACTTCTTCCTTCCTACTATTCTTCCTTCCTTTTTTTCCTTTATTCCTATTTCTTTGTTTATTTTTCTTAGATTTATTATGTTGATTGTGACTTTGATGATTCCAAATTTTAAAAAATCATTGTGATGGAACATGAAAATATGTAAATTCTAAGTTACGTTAAATATAAATCACTTCAGCAGAAATATTTGGACTTCAGAAATCATTTTTTAAGAAAAGTGAAGATTTTGAAGCTGCAGTGAAAATTTTGAAAACTCTAGCATGTTTTAAACTAATTATACTGAAAAAGTACCTTTAATTCAATAAATATTATTCTTTAAAATCAGAGAAAAATATATTTATATATGACCAAGTACTAGCAAAATCAATTTTTAGAAGTTCATTTTATGTATGAATAGGTTTTTTTAGAAATAAACCTTTTTTAATTTCTTAAAAGTAATTAATTAATCATATTCATCAAATATTAAACTATGGCTAATATTTAGTAATAAATACAATAATGATGAAGAAAGGATGTTATAGAAAAATCAAGAAATTAACACAACCAATGATGTTCTATTTAGAAAGAGCTAACAATTTGAAAAATAATAATTGCCAGAACAATTCAACAACAAAAATTCAAGATTATAGAAAAATTATATGTGAGATTAGATAATATATTTTATATTCTTTTAAAACTAGGAACATCACTGACAGTAAAAATTGCAATATATAATCATCAAATTACCTGAGATATTTAACTGTGTTAATGGCCTGAATGTTTGTTTCTTCTCAAAATTCATATGTTGAAATTAATCACTAATGAAATGGTATTAGGAAATGAACCTTTGGGAGGCAATTAGGTCATGAAGGCAGAGCCTTTATAAAAGAGGCCCCAGACTGCTGTTTTGACCTTCCTACCATGTGAGGATGCAAAGAGAAATCTACATTTATGTGCCAGGAAAAGAATCCTCAACACCCAGCTTGAACTTGAACTTCCCAAAGTTCAGAACAGTGAGAAATACATTTCTGTGACCTGTACATCATCAGTTTGTGGAATTTTGTTACAGCAACTAAAATTGACTGTGATAAATGGGAGATCAGGGAGGGGACCATGCAGTATGGCCAATACAAAGCACTACCTTATGGTAGGGACCAAGCCTAAAGTCACACAGTTATACATGAATTATGAATTTAGGCACTTAATAGAGGAAACCAAAAATATTTTAAATAAATTTCAACTCTAAGTTTTCAATGGTTATGAAAGTACTTTAAAATTTAAATTAATGAACATTTATATCTCAAACTATAACTTACTCAAAGAACAACTTTGTCAGGAAGCTCTGAGGTTCTTTATTCTTTAAAACTATGCCTAGTTTTTAAAATAGAAGCCTACTTTTTTTTAAATATATTTTTTAGTTGTAGATGGATGCAATACCTTTATTTTATTTTTATGTGGTGCTGAGGATCGAACCCAGGGCCTCAAGCATACTAGGCAAGTGCTCTACCACTGAGCCATGACCCCAGCCCTAGTAACCTACTTTTATTTCCAAATTTTGGTAGCCTTTTATGCTTGTTTCACTGGAGCTATTTTGACCCAAACTCTTTGAATATTACAAACTACTATCAGTATCCTAGAAGCAGCTGAAAAGTTTAGATTTGATCAAACTCTCTGAGCATGGAGCTTGACTACTTCTAGTTTTCAAAGACTGTGCTGAAGTTTCAAACAAGTGCCAAAACCACAATTTCTAATGTGAATTTTTACCTACCCTTTAGCCTTTTGCTATTCTCTACTCTTCTTGGGAAATCTGCTAGGACTGCCCCATTTGAGTCAGTACATGTAATGTTTCCCATACATTCTGTTTTTAGTTTGTGAACTCATGCTGTCTCTGGACTGTTTCCACTGTTATCTTTTTCTGGTGAATTCCAAACTAGTACTTACATTTGATAATACACTAGAAGTTTAAAAAGTCATTGTGAATTCAGCTGCTATCAGTGTTCAATTTAATCCCCGCTTTCTTTTTACTAAAACGGACACAGAGCGAAGTTAACTTTTTCAGTCATTTAATGATTGATTCTCCTGTATTTTAGCCTAGGTGAGGAACTGTCTTCACCTGAGGCCCTAAGTCAGCAGACAGATTTGTTCTAGTCCTTGTTTATAAGCAAAACAATTCCTTTATGGCTTCCAGCTTTATTCAGATCAGTATTAACTCTGAGTGTTTCGTGTGTTTTAAATTCCATTTCTTAAGATTCATATTTGCTTCTTCTCTTTCTGTGGGCCATGTGAATTCAATAATAGTTCACAATTCTGGATATTCCTTTTGTTGCTGGTCATTTGGACATTTCCTCTTCTTATTTTTGAACATGGATGCCTAGTAAAAGTTCAATGAACATTTATTTGCTACAGAAAGTAAGGTATTCCAGCATGTCATGAATCAGTCATCTTCACTGGAAATCTTGTAACACTGACTGTTTAAATATAAAGATACGTTTCTCTGAAACAATTTTGTTCAAATTAGTAAGTGAATTCTGCTTATTTTATTCTTGAAAGTCATGATTTCTTTTAACAATCTAAATCATCAGTGTTACCCAGAAAGTGACAGGCTACCAAGAAAATTTAAAATAAATGAATTTATTGCATTTTACTCAGAAATATATATTAATATATGACTGGATGTTTTAAAACACTACAATATTTTCTTGAAATATGATACAATTTTTATCCAAATATAAAATCAAATGTCATTCACATTATCATTGTGACTTGCTGGTGGTTTATAAAACAATAAAAAATTGACTAAGCTCTCAGAATTCTTCTAAACTGAAATATTTGTTTATTTTTCCAGTTAACCAGGTTGCTATAGTAATGGTCAAATGATAACTAGAGATAATGATATTTTTGAGGTGAAATAACGAGAGACTTACTTTGTCCAGAATGAATATATCTTCCCCCATTGTCCTAGTTAGAAGTTAAATTCTAATTACTCTTTTCTTTGTTAGCAGAATATTAGAAAATCCTTAATAATTCTAAATTAGAAACTTCCTAAATGCTTTAAAAAATCTTAACTGTTAAAAAATTTACAATCAACCTTAAATTTAATTTCCATTTTCTCATTTCTAAGATCTTTTTGTTCCTTAGACTATTGCATACAATACATTCATATACATTTAAAATCATAAAAAGACATAACGGTTGTGTTAATTTTTGTGGGAATGCTTATGTCTCTGTATATATTTTCTTCCAAAATGATTTTTGATAGCCTTTCTCTCAAAAAAGAATTAATCTCAGCTAATAAAATTGTCTTTACTTCATAAAATGTTTCCAATTGAACAGCCCTGTTTCTTCATTTTCTATATATGATTCCCTATAAATTTATTATTTTTCTGTAATGTTACAGCCTACTACTACCTTCAATATTTCTGCTTCCTAATAATGGAAAGCAAACTTATTCAGCAATGAGGCAGTAATAATTTTTAAAAGCAACAGTAACGTTTCAAAAGCCAAGTTCTTAGCTTGAAAAGTTAAAACTTGGCAGGCATGCTTTATAGTTCTGATATTCTATCAAATTTTAATAGTTTTAATTGCCTAATTATCTGCTCCAGTGCAATAATAAAGCCTTTTAATATTTCATTTTCTAGTACAGGAAAAGGTATTCCAGTCTGTGCTAGAGAACCTTCTAACCCTTTATTGAATGCTAAGTTGAAATTCTTTAATATAATCTTGCACTTTTGTAAGCCAGCTCCATCTGTCATCTCACTTTTGTTCCCCCCACCTCCCTCTTTACCCAAATGTTACTTGTTTATTCAAGGAACACCTCTGTTTCTTTCTTTTATCTTTTTCTCTTTGGCAGCTCTGCTTTTTATATCCATTTTTATACTCTTCAATAAATGTCTCTATTTCTATGTGTCTATTCTTTAATGCAGGCAATAACTGCATTTCTGAAGTTTATATGCCTTCCCATGCCTCTGAAAAGTTTTTCTCTACTTCCGATCTTGCCATTAGCACCTCTCTTAATCTGCTGGTCTGTGCTGTACTGAATAGTTAGGAGAGAATCAATGCTTCTTTTCAGGCACTGACAGGAAGAACTGCCTTGGGCACACTCAGCAGAACAAGAGACCAGGAGGTCAACAACAATAAGAGGATTTAAGACAACTTTTAGGCACTGAATTCCTACTTAGGAAATTCTGTGATCCATTTTCTGTCTCCTTTACTGAACTAATCAATCTCACAGAAATAACTTATGAAAAATTTATTTATTTACAATTTCAAGGATTTCATCCTCACACCATGCATACATAAGGCATTCCAGGGTTTTATGTACAAAACTACTGTCATGGATATTCAAAATAGTACTATTTTTGTATCCAAGATCAGAACTCTGTTTCTATTTCCCACACTGCTTTCAGCCCTCCTGTCTATCAAGTTATTCAGCCTTATTCTTTATTTAGGTATTACCTACTTGTTCTGAAAATCTTGACACTTCACAAATGAAAATGTTTACTTTCATTTTCATTATAAGGCAGCAAAAGAACTAGTCAATGGGAATTAGGACTTTAAATATTCTTCAGTGATGATGCTTAAATTATAATCAGCTTTAGAAAATGATTTCCTTAGGGAAAGGTAATTTTCAATTCTTACATTTGATAAGAAACCCAAGCAGCCACATTTTGAACATCATTTATCTCTAACATACTATTTCTTCATGAAAAGTCAATGCATTGCTCTTCACAGGAAAATATTAAACTAATTAAAAGATTTCCCTAATACAACTACTCCCATCATTAAACACAATACATCTCAAATGCATCTCCATAGGTATTAACTATATTACTGTCTCTACTTAATTAGTGATTAAGGGGGAAAAAAATCAAAGTTCTCTTTATGACTTCAGGCAAATACCAATTGGAAAGTAAGACTTATAACTGAAACTCATAATCAGTCTCAAAATTTGATTAGTTTTAGTAGGATCAGAAATAGAGATTACATATGTCTTCAAATAATACTTTTTTTCCAAATAATGCATCTGAGAAGAACGATTCATAATAAATAATATTTATATGCTAACGATACGCTAAACTAGGCTTAGATTTTGTGCACCATGCCTGGCTTACTATTTTACAAACATTTTGAAAACAACTAAGAGCATGGGTCATTTGCTTATAGAAAGATTTTGATGAGAATTTTAGTGTCGGGAAGAAACTGAAAATTAGAAATAGAAATTATGAAGAATACAAGACCTATCAAGTAAGGATTTAGTTAAAAACTGAAGATTTAGCATTTGATGAAAAATTGTCTTTATTATTATTTTAGAGATAGAACTCTTTAGTGATAATCATGAAACTCAAGATCTGAGACTACAAAGGATAAAAACTATAAAAGAAAATGTATACTAAGGGATAGCAGTTTATGGATTTTTTACATTTTCTTTGAAAACCTTTCTAAAATAAGTTAAACAAAACAAAACAAAAAAACAGGTAAACCTGTGATCAGTTCTAAAATTATGCATTCATAGCTGCTTTCAAAATCCAATTTATGAAGAAGAAAACAGAGCTGATATCTTAAATGAATAAACTCCACTTAGCCTCACCAAAGACATGCCAAATGAGCTTTGCAGGTACATTTTATTAGATGCATTTGTAAATTCACTTGTATTCCCAAAAGTGTTGCAATAGTTAACTTTACACCTAAGCCACAGAGTGAGCTGCAGGGTGGAGTGGTCGCTAAGCAACCTTACCAGGAGAACATTAAGTACCAGATTTTCCTCATTTAAATCTGTTTGAGAGCTAGAGAAGTGAGAGATTTTTATGGAAGAACTTTTCAAGTTGATTTGGCTAAACTAAGCAGACTGTAATTTGTATGCCTGAAATCCTGTCAGATTGGCAAAAGCCAAAACAAGAGAAATTGCTTGAAGAAAATACGATACTGCTGTGAGGATTTTTCTCTGAGGGGTAGACTGTTTCGTTCTTAAACAAAAAGACATATTTTTCAAAACTTGTAGAAATTTCATATTTGGTGTACTTCTATTCCAATTCCACTTGATGATCTTAAAATAATTATTCGTATTCCAAATGTATTATACCATAAAAATTAATCCAAACTTAATCACAGATATGACTAAACAGAAAAACTTTACTTTTTTTTGCAAAATTAAATAGAAAAATATTCAAATTTTTAAAAGGTTCTGACATTAACAAGTCAAGGGGAGGAGGAGAGTGGGGAAGAGACTGGATAGATCTTTGATTTTAAAACCAAACAAATATTATTTTTCCCTTCTTTTATAACTTTTAGAAATGATTATTGCCTTCTTTGAATGTAAACATTTTAAGCTATGTGTGCACCTGAATAATTAAAAATAATTATAATTATCAAAACCTAATTAACGATTTTGCCTTTTTTGTAATTTATATTAATACCCATAACATATATTCATTTATAAATTGTATTTTTCGTTGAATAATAAGTTTGTTAAAAAATCTGTGGTTTTGTGTGACCTATATAGTTCACTAATGTTATTCCAATATATTATTTTATTATATAAATATAATTTACATAATTATTTGGCTCACAATAGTAAATAAAGTACATAAAATATTATTTATTTGTGTATTTTATTGTTAAATGCAAATTTGGAGGGATTAAAAATAATTTTGCCGTGATATGCTTGTATGTGTCTCCAAGTGTTCCTCTGTGTGTAGAAGACTAGATCACAGAGAAGCTATATCTTCAACTTTACTATATACTAACAAATTGGTCTCCAAAATTTTTCTACAAATTAACACTCCCAGCACAATATACGAGCATCTTATTTGTCAAAGTCTTTAAATTTTGTTACAACAGAAGATTTCATTTTTTCCATTTTGCCAATAAAACAAATCAATATCTATCTTATGAGTGATAATGAAAATGAGTATCATTTAACATGCTTCTTGTCTGTGACATGCACTTGGGGAGATTGCATGAATGTTTAAAATCTTCCCCATCCCTACCTAAGGTGCACATGGTACTTCTCCCTGCATGAGGATTCAATTCCTCAGAGCTATTAAACCAATTAAATGTGAGTGTTCCTTCTGTGCACAATACTTAAAAAGTAATAAAAGCTGTGGTTTCATAATTCTTTATCCTCTGTCCTGATGTTGCAGAACAAAGGCCTGCAGCTGAGCTGAGATGGCCACAGCAGTCCTTTCTAACTGGTTCTTGTGATCACACCAGAATGATTTCAAACATGTCTCTCAGAGTAGGAGGCATGAATTTTTTAGAAGGGATAGAAAAAGGGATAAAGAGGAAACTCTCAAGGGAGAGAGTGGATCCTCTCAGAGAGAAGAAAAATGACATGACCCTCCCTCCTTTCAGTCCCACCAAGGTCCACCTCTTCACTTTTGACTGACAGCAGGATTGCATCAGACTTCCAAATACCCACTGTGCATGGTCAAATTCCAAGGTAACTCTGGGTCACTTGGCCCATGCTGACTGGTTCTAATTGGAACTTGTTCTTATAGATTCTATGGTTAAGAATAATTATTCTTATATCCCTCAGTTCTGGAAGCTTGTTTGTGTGAGGGTCATAAAAGTTCTTCCTTCAGGGTAACATGTGTTCTCCTTATCAGTAGGGAGGAACCTTTCTTCAGGCCTGAATTTCTCCTGAAGTTAACAGGTTGTTTGCTGAGGAATGTAGTATATCCTATCAACCTAACCAGGTAAGAGTGTAGGTAAATTGCATTTTAAAGGAAAGCACAGCCATACTGGGGGATGGCATAGTAGGCGCAGTTTTTAGAATTATCCCCTTAAAACATATATTCACTGCACACTTCTATCTGTTAACTCTCACTGAGACCAGTAAGTAATGTTCCAGATGGATTTGCTATAAAGTCTCACCTCCCTAAGTAAGATCATAGGGCTTAATGAAAGCCCACTTATCAATGGGCACACAGAGTGAATGAGAAATTGCCATTCTAATTCACTAATGATTCTTACTAGTTCTAAAAATAAATTGTGGGCACTAGTTTTTGATGAAATTAAAGTGTTGGAAATGTTATCTCTATGTTACTATTTGTTTTTCATTCTTTTTGTGTTGTAATTTGATGAAAAAAATTCAAATAGAGTTCTTGCTAATTTATCAATAGTAGCCCTGGTAAATTCTTTTTAAGAAAGTCTCTTTCTCTTAAAATTATTATATATTAAAACTGTCTATGTTTGCCCTTCACATTTGAGCAGAATTTCAATATGAATGTCAGTTCTTGAGTCTCGTTGTTCATTCATTTGAAGAAATATTTAACTGTAGCTTTATTTTTTAACTACAAACTTGATTGTAGTATCTATTTGTCCTTTATTCAGTTTTAATATGTTTTTCTAGGGTTTTATTCACTTCATATGCAATTTTTAATTTATTTTACAGACACATGTTTATGGGCATAAAAGGGTTTTTTAAAATAGTATTCAGCATGTTTTTTTATAAAATATCTAACATATGTCAAATGTAATTGTATCCTCTTTATTTTATGTGAATTTTACACTAAGTTTATCATTTCTATTAGGTATTTTTATAAGAAATTATTCCTTTGATGTTCATTTTTGCATGCTTAATTTTTGATGCTTAATTTTTAATTAACTTCTGTTTTTTTTTCTTTCCATCATTTTAAATTTAATTTCTTTTGATGTTGTTTCTTCATGTCTTCAAATTGATGCTTTCAGTAAGTTTTCAGCCTTTTCCCTTCTTTGTGCATGTTGCTAGCTCTCTAACTTAGAAGTTATTGTTTTTGTTGTTTTTTTTTTTCATGCAGGGGATAAAATCCAGGCTTCACCAATGCTAGGAAAGTGCTCTATCAATGGAGCTACACATTCCATCATGTCAATTGTGAATTTTCTCTATATATTTTTCTATTACTTTTGCATGGCCTATCAATTGTTGATAATGGTGCTGATAATTGTACATTAAAATTTCCAACTATTAATTTTTATATATTTCTTCTTATATTTCTCTCAACTTTTATTTCATTTGTTTGAATGTTATATTGTAAAATGGTTTATCTTACTGGTTTTCTCTCTACATTTTATCTTAAAATAAATTTATCAAATAATACTACCCTAATACCACATAAAAATAATAAAGGTGGCACCAAATATCACAATAATATTTACAAAGTGTAAATGATTAAAATTGTTAGCCTAGATGTGAACAGCAAAATACATAATAAATGTCTTTCACAAAAACTAAAACCTTACCATCGAGAGACATTCTGTAAAGAAAGCAATATGATTTTAATTCAAGAATTTGGCAAATGATCCAAGATATTAGAAACTAGATGAAAAAATATTGTGGTAATAATGACAAATTCAAACATGTAGGCAACCTTTAGAACTCTGATTCACAGAGTGAAGACAAAATATTTTTTATTTAAATTTCAATAGTTAAGCAAGTTCCTTTATCTTTATATATCCTGATAGCCCACACATAGTAGGAGCAAAAGGACTCAGAAATCTGGTGATAGTTCCATGTTTTTCTCAGCGCAAGTTTATGGTGTAATACCTGGTTCATTTTGTGAGCTCTTAAAAGTTTGTGTGTGTGTGTGTGTGTGTGTGTATAAAATAAATGTATATATAAAATTATATATATGCATATATACATAATACATATGTATATGCCTATATATGATAAATATATATACATGCATAAAATAAATTTATTTTATATACATATAATTATTTATATACATAAATTTGTATACATGAACAGATTTTATCATATAAAAAATTTTAGTGGCTATTCAATAGTATTTGGAAGACTCAAGAGGAAGAGAAACAAAACCCACACAGAGAAAATAAAAATTTAAAAAATTATAAATATTTTTATATAAAATTTCACCTGATTTCTAGTGAAATGGTAGAAGAAATTCCTATCAGAAGCTCACTGTATGTTTAGAAATTATTTCTTAATTAATTCTAGAAAACAGCTTTGACTTACCCATTTGTTTAGTCAAACTATATTTTAAAAACTGTAAGTGCCAGAGAGTGACATGACTAGTTTCTTAACCTATCGTTTGTTGCCTCAGTTATCACCTGTATAACTTTATAACAGGCAAGACTTTGAATTTGTCTCTTTAATAGTTTTAGTGATATATAATGTGCCTAGGAAGAAAAAGTAAAAAAATAAACATTGTGTTTTGTTGTTTTGGTTTTGTAGTAAGCATAGGTTCTCAATAATACACCATTAGAATCAAATGGCTCTTCTCTAAGAAAAGAAGCAGAAGTGGAAAATATTGAGTGAAACTGGAAGTCACATTTATGATTTATTTGTAAAATTACTGCCCAGATAAAGGATGAATTCAACTATAGCAATAAAATTTTTAGCACTGATTATTTCAGTATCCTGAATCTTAACATCTTCAGAGTAGCTAGGTTAGACTGTTGGTTTAGAATTTATACTTCCAGAAAGTCTATTGAGTGGTAGGTGGCCATAATCATCCTCTTTATTTTGGAATACATCCTCCACTCATCAATTATGGAATTGTGTTACATAGTACAAATGTTTGATATTTTCCTAGAGAAAAGAAGTAGCTTGCTTTAGTTTTTTGAATGATATTTGTTCTAGCTGAACATTCCGATCCTAGCCTAGAACAAGGTCATGTCGCTTCATTTAGTTCTAACCTGTTTAACAAAAGATGAAGAAAATCTATGATCCTTCTAAATATATCCTTGGGAATGACCAGCTACACCCACTTATTCCTTTTAATCATTTTAGACAGAAAGAGATGGCTATTTCTTCTTATAGCCACAAACCTGCCTAAAGAAGCACCATCAAATGATAAGTCAAGTCCAATGTGTAGTTATGCACTAGGCACATGTATATTCCCCAGGGTATAATATGAAAGATTTAAGAATTAGAATGATGCTGAGACAGGTGTTTGAGGAAAAAAAAATAGTTACAACCTAAGAAGTATTTACAGAAGCCTGAATTGAAGTGGCAGTAGCTCTCTCATCATGAAACTAAATGAGGATGTTAAAACCCATAGAATCTGAAGGTTTCAAAAATTAATCTAAAGAAAATGGAGAGAATAAAGGCTGAAACATTGTTCATAGTTGAATCCCAAATGACTGAGGAGAAACTGGGCCATCAACAAGAAAAAATAGTAATATGGGAAAAATAAAGACTTGAAGTTAATCATAAATATTTTTTATTGTTACCTGTTATGATTTAGATAGGAGGTTACTCAAAAACTCTTGTGTTTATGCAAGAGTATTCAGAGGTAAAATGATAGAATTGTGAGAGCTGTGCCCTAATTAGTACATCCTAGATTGAACGGAGTGACTCAGTGGAAACTTCAGGCAGTTAGGGCATGGCTGGTGGTGGTTTTCATTCATTCACCTTCTCTTTGGCCCCTTCCCCCATCCCTCTCTGCTTTATTACTACCATGAGGGGACCATCTTCCTCAACCACACCCTTCCCCATGATATTCTGCCTCATCTTGCACTGAGAGCAATGGAATCAGTCATATTGAGACCACCTCTGAAACCATGAGATCCATTTAAACTTTTCTTCCTCTAAGTTGTTCTTGTTTGGTATTTTGGTCACAGTGATACAAAACCTGATTAAAATAGAAAGTTGTACCAGGAGTGGAGTTGTTATTGTGACTAACCTGACCACATGGTTCAGAAGCCTTTGGAGATGGACCATGGGAGGAACTTGGAAAAGTTTGGAGATGCAGATTGAAAAAGCTTTGGAATGTTGTAAACAGAGCCTAATGTGCCATTCTGATGGTAGCTCAGAAGACTAGAATGCAGACAGTAAAGACTAGGCTCATTTTGGAGAAAGATGAAGACTCTCTTGGAAATTGAACTGCAAACCATTTGTGTTACATTCTGTCAAAGAAATTGTCTATATTTTGCCCACGTCATGATGTTGTACCCAAAGAAAATAAAATCATCCAAGCCGATCACGTAAAGCCAAAAGAAGCCTTTATTTTAACTGGCCAGCGACAATTGCCCTCACTCCTAAAAGAGGGGTGCCGGGAAATTGCGCGTTAATTGTGTCATTGCCAACTTTTATAGAACTCGGATGGGATTAGGGCGGGGCTACAGGGCGCAGGAGGGATTGGGGCTGGGCTATAGGGAGGGGGGATTAGGGTGGAGCTGACTCTCTCCTGATGATGGCACTGGAGAATCTTTTGGGGAAGTATAACATTGAGACTTTATGTATGGCTAAATTTAAAAGTGATGGATTAGGGCTGGGGATATAGCTCAACCGATAGAGTGCCTGCCTTGCAAGCATGAGGCTCTGGGTTCAATCCCCAGCACCGCGGGGGCGGGGGGGGGGGGGGAAAAGAAAAAGAAAAGAATTAATGATTGATGGATTAATTAATCTGGCAGAAGGAATTTCAAAGCAGCACAGCATTCAGTCAGTGGCATGGATTTTGCTGGCAGGTTTTGATACCACCATTTACCGGTGACGAGTTCTGCTTTCTCAGGTGTTAAAGTATATCGCCAGAGAGGCTCACCAAGGCAAGCATATTAAGCAGATTTTTATTTAAAAGTAGTAACACAAACTTCTCCTGGGGGAGATGTGGGACATGGCTGATGTTCTAGAATGCCTGAGAAGTGAGCACACCCTACATCTTTTATAGATTAGGGTCTCCTTTGTTTTGTTCTTTCCTCCAACCCTTATTTATCGCTCCTTCTTGCCTACATGACTAGGCCCTAGTGACACAGCAAAAAGGTGAGACGGAAAAGCTGAGATGTGGTTGGGCAGGGGGAGGGCAGAAGTGATAGCAGGTAAGGGCCCAGGGGGCATTAATTAGCAACTCTTTGCCTGTAGTCCATGATAAGGGCAGGTAGATTTGGTAATCTGTGGGCTCCGGAGATCCTTGACGTTCCATTCTCCCAAGGGCAGTCTCCAACTTCCAGATGCAGATGGCTTTCATGGCCTCCATTTTCTCGATTTGACCCGATTTCTTATTTCTACACTAACCGCCTGTCCCCAATTCTGGCTTCCGTTTTGCCAGATTTATTGTGAGAATTGAGAACAGAAAGCAGAGCTAAAATGATTTTAAAAACTTACAGTTAGACCAGAAAAATGCATGTAACACTTGGGGCCAAGGAGGATGTGTTTGTTGAAGAGATTACAGATACTAAGTACTTTGGACTTTGCATTGAGTTTCAGAAAAGACTTTGGACTTTGCATTGAGTTTCAGAAAAGACTTTGGACTTGGAATTTTGGGCTATTGTGAACTCTTAAGGCAATGAGACTCTTAAAGTTGAACTAACTACAGTTTGCATTGTGAGATGGCCAGGATGTTAGGGGCCAGGTGCAGAATATTATGGTTTGTATATGCTGTACCCCCCAAACTCTTCTATTAATATAATGGAAAAATAATTGCATTATGAGGGCTGTCACCTAATTGGTCCATCCTAATTTGAATGCTTAATTGTGCAGTAACTGTAATTAGTTAGCATGTAGTAGTTGGGTTGGGGGAAGTGGATCACTGGGGGCATGCCCTGGAGGGTTCACATTTCCTATGACACCTTTACCCACCTCCCTTTTCTTTGCTGTTATGGGGGAAGCATCTTCCCTCTGCCATGCCTTCCCCTAGGATTTTCTGCCTCATCATGGGCCCAGAACAACGAAGTCAACCATCTATGGATTGAGACCTCTGAAACCATGAATCCCAAATAAATGTTTTCCTCTTCCAAGTTGTTCTTGTTGGGTATTTTGATCACATCGATGCAATTCCTGACTAAAATTTACCAATAACTTATCATGTATGATTTGATATCTTAAAAATGAGTCAAATCCCCTCAAATTTAATAGAAATATGGGCAGCAACAAAACTGAAATAAAATAACTTGATTTTAAAATATTGAATGATTATCAAGTAATATAAGTGGTCATTTTGTAACACTTATCATATAGCTCAAAATATTCACAAGAAACATCCTACACAAATTTTAAATTTTGGTAGCACTGCTGGAATAAGCAATGACCTTCTAAAATTACTATTTTGAAGAATTATCATTTGGATATAGAAAAGTTCTAATGTATACATTTATAAAAATTAAGCTCTTTTAGCAAAATACATAATTTGTGTTTTTAATGTTATTATTAAAAATACTTTCAAGCTCTTTTTTTAATGATAAAAGGCAACTAATAATAAAAGGCAAAAAATAATAATCTAATCTTAGAGAGAATCCATAGTAACTTAGTGAGGAGAGAGTAATACTTTAAGGAATATATTTAATTAAATGTGTTCAAAACCAGAATTTATCTCCTCAGATAATATCCCTAGTTGTATATAAATCTCTAGTAAATTTAGTTTTAAAAATTAGCATTTTGAAAACCTAAGAAAGAAATGTTATTTATATTTGGAAAGCCAAGAACATGATCTAGAAAAAACTAAGAATGTTAAAAAATAAGTCATGCTGTATCAATGGGTAGCAGCAAAAGAATTAATCAAATTGGATAAATAAAGATTCTCTCCAGTCTCAAAAATGATACTCATCCTGTTAGAAACAGTACACAGTGTGGAAAGGCCTCCCACGTTGACCGGTAAAGTGAAAATATAGAAGTTTTATTCAAAAACAATTATGGTAATTTCACAGTTACAAAGTGGGTGAGGGAAAAAGCAAAAGCTAAAGCTCTGCATGCTAGCTACGTGGGGAAGAGTGGGTTACCCTGTCTGCCATGATCGCAGGTTTTACTCTATTACTGCCTGATATATTCGAGCATACCAAATAAGTATAAAATGATAGTAGATGACCTCCTGTGGGATTTTGTGCACCGAAAACGGAGGATGAATCAGCCTGAATTGAATTGTGTTTCTCTCTCCCACAGATAAATATTGCATACTAAATCAGTTTCAGTGTACTTGTGTTGCTTTCCTTTTAGCTTAATATATGCAGTGTCAAGTTATTTCAAACTGAGTACCGTTTGACTCTATGTACACAGTTTGTCTAAGATAAAAATTGGAAACAGTTTATAGTATAATGAAATTCTCTTCCCACTCCTACAATTTTTCAGGGAATAGTGAGAAAAATCTGTGAGCTGGAAAGCTGACTTAACTGGTATTTCTAATACTATGTAGTGGCATGAAAAACCCAACCCTTCACATTGTAATATAACATCCTATATTATTTCATTCAAAGACTTTTGCAAACTAAGACGGTCTTTACTGTCTAGTCAATTGGAATAAATGGAGTTAGGTCATATTTTCCCAAAGATGTTTTCACTAGGAAACTATATTCTTGAGAACATTGTCATCTCTATATCTTCTATCAGAGACATATATTTTGTGCAGAACCATATCCCTCTCTGAATTGTTTGTGTATGTGTGTGTGCATGTAATATGTGCACAGTAGAGCTTAGAAGTAGATAGAAAGCACTTGATATAAAGTTCTTGAACAGAGAGCTATAGTGGAAATAGAATAGAACCTGTGCTGCTCCCTTTTCTCCTACAGTCATTTTAGCCAACACCTACACAAAAGGCAAGGGACTGGCAGGAAGGAAATTGGTATTTACTGATCTAGAGAACTACATAGTAAATTCAATCCACTTACATTGGTTAGGATATTAGAAGGACTGTTTTAGCAATATCCCAGAGTAACAGTGCTTTAAAGAAAATAGACTTTGATCTCTAATGTAGACCAAGGTCAATGTGGAGACTGACATTTATTGGTCTATTGTACTCTATTTTGTTGTCTTTCATTCTTCTGGAGATGACCTGACCTCAGATGTAAAGGAAACTCACCAACATGTGCACACTCTACATGTTGGGAAAGGAGAAAAGAAAAAGAAGGAAGAGGAAAGGAGATGTTTCATTTAGGGCTGGGTCATAGTTTTCTTTAAGAAAAAAATTCTGAAGATTAAATAAACAAAAGGTAGGTCACATTGACCAGAAATTAGTCTCATGCCTCCTCTAGGTTTGAGAATGATGGAAAATGAAGTATTCTTTTCAGGTAAACTTGGCCCTGGATAAATTCTGAATGATGAATAAATGTAGATAGGAGGAGCACTGTCTGTCCCTTTACTGTAACTTAGAAACTAAAATTCATAGTACTCAATCCTAGCACCTTGACCAAAAGTGTCTTTGTCATAGTTCCCTATTCTCCTTATGCTGTTAAGACATATACACCAGATGAGAGGTGATATGATATGACTGTTTAGAAAATAATTTCTGCAGAATCATGCCTTTTGACTAAATCCTGATTCTAGTACTTTGTTGACAAGGACTTTGCTATATTTTAGTTTCCTCATCTGTGAAAACTGTAATAAACTTTAGTAGGTTACTATAAATATTCAATATATTTTTGAATGCACACACTCAGAACAGCGCATTAGAATAAAATAAAATTAGCATGTAGACTCACATATGTGCTTTACTATAGCCTAATGATTTTTATCAGTCTTTCAGATTTTTGTCTGTTTATAGACATCTATTTTATTTTCTTTAAACTCAATATTAAATAATATAAAACAAAATCAAGTCCCTTAGAACTACAAGTGATCTTTGTTATTAAATTGTAATATTTGTTAACAATTTCTAACAATAGGACTTTTTTAAAAATTTCATGTCCACCTCTATGAATGATGATTTCATGAATTGGCTAAAAAGTCTTATTGATTAACCTATTTTTATTTTTGTATGTCTAAAAATAATATTAAATTTAAAAAACACTGTATATCTGACTAAAACACAAAGCCAGGCTGGTTTAGACAACCAGAAACTAATAACTCTTTAATCTTTCATTCCAAGCATATAGCAATAATAAAGATTTGTGAGTGCCTACCACAGCACAAAACAGCTTGAGGAATACAGCTCAGAATGTTGAAAGCATTCTGATGAAAGAAAGATAAAATTTAGGAAATTATGTGGAGTGTAAATTATAAGCAAGCATTAAACACAGCAAAACCATGGCAAGTAGCTGGTGTTCTGCATAAGCACAGGGTGAGGCAGTAATAATAGAGTGTGCAGTTCATGCTGAAGCATGTGGATGTACAAATATCCAAGGGGAAAAACATCACTGCCTACCATGATGGATCAACAATGAATGGATTTTATTTCTCAAGACAGAAGAAAGGAGAAGAAATTGTGACTTTGAAAGAGGAAAATATTAATGACAATAGAAATGAGAGAAACGGAGATAGAAAAAGTTAAGAAGGAAAATAAAAACAAAAAATCTCACTCAAAATTCATGCCTGAAAATGGAGGCTAAGATGCAAGGCAGATTCTGCACACAAAGGATTCAATAATTTAGTGTTGTTAAGCCTTTGTTGCCATTCTAATAATGAATAGGTATTTAAGTTTTTTCTTGTCTGTCTTCACAACCAGAAACCTTTACACAGCCTCAGGCTTGATATTACACTTCACTTTCATATACACATTAGCACTTGGGAGACTGCTGCTGCTTGAGAAATCAGTGAACCTTAGACCACAGCACCACATTCACTATTCTGTAGCCATAGCCAGGCAGATCAAAACTGAAGCTAAAGTATAGTGGACTTTCAAAAACACCAACATTTGGAATACAGAACTGTGCTGGCCTTTATAACCTAGAGATATGCTCTCTGGCATGGTAACTGCCAGTCCCATTTGGCTATTGAGTACCAATTCATGTTGAGATGTGCTGTAAATACAAAACACACACTGGACATGATCTCTTAGTACCAAAAATACATAAAATATTGCATTACTATTTTTATACTGCCTACATGGGAAATAGTATATTTTGTTAATATAGAGCTAAAAGCATTATTGAAATTCATTCCATCTGTTTCTTTTTACTTTTATTAATGTACTAAGATATTTTAAATTATATATGCTGTTCGAATTGTATTTATTTTAGACAGAGATCATGTAGAACTTTATCCACCACAAGGAATTTCTTTAAAATTAAAAAAGGTCTCTCTACTAAGTAGAGACTTAAAATGATAGTGCATGGTTTGGTGCATGACCTGATGGGCAAGGGCACATGGCTGTCTTGGCCATCCAGAATACCTTTACCTATCCTTTATCATAGGGCTTTAAGATATATGCTTTCTAATTTCCTTAAGCCATGTAAATCACTACATTTTACACCCCTATAATTATATTTTATTCATTCTCCCTCACTAATGATTAAGAATACAAAAGCAAAAGAAAATTAATACTTACACTATGTATACTCTATGAGTCAGTGTAAAAGAAAGAGTTAATACTCACTGAAAAAATATGGTCTCTGACTTATGTATTGACAGGAGGGTGTAGAACTTAATGCATCTATTCAACATTAAATATCTGAGAAGTCAGTACTTGATAGCCGTGCCACTTAGTAGCAGAAAACACTCACTAGGTCAAATATCGCATTTCCTCCATTACAAGTTGTATGCTTGTTTTTCACATTTTAACATCTTTAGAAATCAGACGCATCTATGATTGATGGCATCCTATAATTTCTGTCTAGAAGACAGAATTAAACAACAAATACATCATTGCTTGTGCATGAGCAAGTGTCATTGTTTTGGGTGGCATTATAATGAAGCTCATATGTCTACATTTTCATCAACTATTTGAGAACCATCTGAAAGAGAAATCTGACTTTTGCTAATTTTTATATACCTTTGTAGACATATTCTAGTAAGATCAATGGAGTACCATCAGGGAGCCTTTTAGAATTGGTGTCCATATCATAAAAAAATTTCTAGAGACAATGCAGAGCAATAAAGAAACATCCTGTATCAGCTAATTTAATATCAGGGAACAATGTATATTGAAAATAAGTAAGAATATTACAAAGACAATGGGGAACAGTAATTCAAACTTTAGATATGAAGAACTTTAAATACATGTCACTTATTTTTCATTGAGTGTGGTGATGCAGAATAAAATCTATATATGCGAGTCTAACACTGCTCTTCAAAAATGCAAAAGTAAAATGATAAGTTATAGTAATGAATTGAATTATAGTTTAATTTGCAGCATTTTTCTTTGTTCATGTTTTAAAAATTAATTATTATCTTGATGTATACCCTCTTACATTTAACAAACTAAGTCACCTATGCTGTAAGACTGAAGAATAACCTATTCCCAGGCTAAAATATTTAGGATTTATTTTTAGTTCACCAACTTTAACTATTAATGTTTTTAGATAATTCTATAATTACCAATAAAATACTGAAGTATAAAGTACTATATGTCATCTTCTCATTCAACTTTATTTCGACAGAATGCATTGATTCTCCAGTATGAGTAATAAAAATATTAGAGGATTTTTTCCAACCTGTTCTAATTCCTTTCCTATTAGCCTTCTAATGTTTGTTTGTGTTCAATAGTTTTAGTCCTTTCCAAGAGTTTATATACATAATACACATTATTGATCCACTAATTATAGACATTTATTGAAACTATATATATGAGCCCTCATTCCTTCTGCCTTGTGATTTATGGCTGTATATTATTTGTTTATTTTGTCCAGGTTTATAATATTCTTACATCATTAAACTATAATAAATTCTAAAAGTATAATTTCCTTTTTCTTTATAATGTTATACAAAATTCACAACATCATACTTAATTGAGTATGTTTACTTAGTTAAGTACCTTTTCCTTTCTACAAGTTCAAATATGATCAAACTCATAAAGAAAAACACAAAATCAATTAAGTAAAACTGTGTTCCTTGAATGCTTAAAAATTATATCACATTGTTTCTGTCATAGATAGATTAAAGCTTCTTAAAATGACTTTTTATTCTTTTAGATTACTTTTTCATCCTATCAGTAGAAAAAAATAAATACTTAGAAAATTAAAAATTTCCTGGAATTGTAATATAATACATTTTAGGAAGTGTTCTTTGTAGGCATCTCTTTATTTCTTAATGATATCCTTTTAAAATTTAATATTTAAAAAAAACTATCTACTCTGGGGTTTTAAGTTAACTGTTTCTTTAATTTCATAATCTTCTGGGGTTTTTTTCTTTTTCTTTTTCTTTTTTGTAATTTTGTGTATCTGTATATATACAACATTAAGTATTTTTTTTCTCCAAGACAAGTCTATGAAAGATTTTATGGGTTATTTTTTATGCGTGTGTTGAAATTATCTTCATTTTTTGTCCCTAAACTTAATTTGGTTTGTGTACAAAGAGGATGACTGGCTTACTTAACACTCTTTCCAGGCTCCAGGTTCCCTTGCCAGCCTCTAATATGAAGCCTCAGGAGAGTGAAATTCAGTTTCAGTACTCAATTCTCAGTTTCCTGACAGCAGTGGGTGGCTAAGAAACACAGTTACGTCTGACAAACCTCAGTGAAATTCTGTGAGCAGAGGGAAATATCTAAAAAAAGAATAATACTATGTTTCTGTAGAAATACAAATAAAAAGACTCAGCTGATGTTCTCCATCTGCCCTCTCCAGTCTTCTTACTCTTTTGCACATAACTGTGAAAATCCATCAAGAGCAGTATGAACATCTTGTGACCATGAGGCAAAAGTTTGAGGATAAAAACCTACATGGTAAGCAAAGATTTAAAAAATTAACAATGTGGCTGGGTCCCTTCTAACTTGATTGATATGTGAAATTTCTGTCTACTCTGAATTGGCCCAGTGCTCTATAAACAGCAACATAATGGCTAACACTGTTGCAGCCACTAGGTTGACTGACCACACTCTTGTACATTTGATCAATAAAATGACAGAGAGCCCAAATGGGTTGAACAGTTACTACTTACCCAAACACCATACAAGATCAGTGTGGTGTCAGTTTTTTATACCTCTAGTCCAACAAATGACACTGAAACAGACGATCACATGACAAGATACTAAAAGATTTATTGGTAAGGGAATTTTCAGCCAAGTGCTGGGCAGAATTGAAATTCCATGTCTCATCAGAGACAGGAAACTAGAAGTGAACCAACTTTATACAGCTCTTCACAAGACTCTCTAGATTGCCACATTCCATAAAGGATCACAAGGTAATCTGCCAAGAATTGGGTAGCCTATGGTTAAGACATGCCTATATGGAGATCCACAAGTTGCTCAGATTCCATAATGGAGCCACTTCCCTACAACTATTTGCGATGTGAAAAAATAAAACTTTGCTTATGTCAGCTTACCTTAGCCTGGTTTACTTTTTATTAACCAGCAGTCTATACCTATCTGATTTACTTGGGCAAAGAATTTTAGATTTGACAAACTTTCCCTCTGGATTTTGGAGGTATTGCTATCTTCCTGAATTCACTGTGACTCAAGATTTGTGATGCCAACCTGATTTTCATTCCTGCTTCAGTGATGTAGGTGGATTTCAAGGACAATTTTAAGACTTTTCTCTGTGGCTGGTGTTCTGAAATCCTGTTGTGTTGTGGGGCTGTTCTCATTCATTTAACTGACCTTTTCAATCTAAAGACCTCTATTAATTTGTCTTTTGGAAATCTCTTAAATCATTTATTTAATAATATTCTCACTCAACTCTCTCTTTTCCTTTCTGAAAGTCATATTAAATTATTTTAGGTCTTCTTTAAAATAATCAACTTTCTTTCTTAATTTTCTCTCAACTCTTTCATCTAATATTTCTCTTATATTCTGGACTATACACTTGGCTCTGTCTTCCAAATAGCTGATTCAATCTTCAATTTTGTTCCTTGCACTAATCACTAATCACTAATCATTCTCTCAATGAGTTTAAAAATTTTAACTTTAGCCATCATAATTTAAATTTTCCTATATTGTTTCTGTTAAATAAAAACTGCTTTTAAAAATATAATAGACTTAAGAATATCAGATATTTATAAATTAGAATTTTAAAATACTTATTTTTCTTGCATTCTTTTTAAGCTAGTGTTTTATTTACACATCTTGGACTTTCTCTTTCTTGCTTTTAGTTTTCTTCAAAAGTTTCATGACTTAGTGTTCTTTTTTTTGATTCATTGAACACAAATGGGGTACAACATTTTTTTTCCTCTGGTTGTACATGGAGTAGAGTCACACACTTTGTGTAATCATACATGTACATACATGTACATAATGTTTGTGTCATTCCATTATCTTTCCTCTTCATTTTTGAAGTATAATCTTAAATATACTGCTATGTTGAATTTTCATTGCAATTTCTATTTGCCTGTATACTCAAAGTAAAGGACTGACTATGGGTTCAGTGTTTAAAATTAGACAGGGGCCAGGCGCGGTGGCGCACGCCTGTGATCCCAGCATTTGGGAGGCTGAGGCAGGAGGATTGCGAGTTCAAAGCCAGCCTCAGCAACTTAGCGAGGCCCTAAGCAACTCAGTGAGACCCTGTCTCTAAATAAAAATACAAAATAGGGCTGGGGATGTGGCTTAGTGGTGGAGTGCCTCTGGGTTCAATCCCTAGTACTAAAAAAATAAAAAAATAAAAAAAAAATAATAATAAAATTAGACAGAGGCTTTAAAAAGGCAGGCTTCCCTTTAGGATTGTGACTTGGAAGAAGTGAGCATACATAGTTTGATCCATATAATTATTTCCTAAGTGATTTTTATCCAGGTGGAGTAGTTTATTTTTATGACTTACAAAGCTATACGCTTAAATGTTTTGGGTTTTTTTTCCAGTCCAGTTTGGAAGTGCAGTCTCCTAAGCTATGCTCTTTCTCTGCACTCATCATTGAAGATATGAGTCATTACAGAAAATTTTCCACTCCCTATGGGAATTTCTAAAGTGTGTGTCTTTCTGTACTTTGGTCAAAATTGGCTCACATAGCAGTTTAAAAAAAATACTGCATCCAACTTGAAGAATTTAACCTATAGATGCATTTGTATGTGAAGTTGAATAAAGATATGTAAGCAAAAGTGTTTCTAACAGCAAATTAACAACCTAAATGTCTATTATTACATATCAGTTTACATAAATTATATATGCATGTATCAGAATTGAGAAGAATGACAGATTTATTTGTGCCAATATGGAAAGAACTTCAAGACCTCTATTAAGTAATAAAAACATCAAATGCACAAGTGAGTATGTCATTCTTTAATTTCTATATTTTATGTAATTTAATTTCTATATTCTATCTTTAATTTCTTTAATTTCTATATTTTAATTTCTATAATTTCTATAATTTAAATGCATATATAGTCAGAAAATTTTTTGAAAAGTAATTATTAGTTATTGCCCATGAGGACAGAATTAGGAGACTGGTAATAGGACATGGAAGCAAGACTTTCCATTCATATTTTATATTTGTTGATATTTTTATCTTTTGCATGTATTTATCATCTGAATACTACTAAATTATATTTCAAAATATATACTTGTGATGGTAGCATAACTCCAAAACTATATGAAAACCATGGACTTATTATGTCCTACAAATGTTGCTTTATGTTATTTGAATTATATCTGAAAAGAACAATAATTAATATAAATCTGTGTGTATCATATACTTTTATCATATTATGTTCCAAAGAATAATTTAAAATTTGGTTCTCAGGTCAAAGTTTAAGGTACAGTGATATACAGGGAGCGAAGGAGCTAGCACTCTTGCCAGTCAGAAAAACAAAATACTGAGCATCTTGTATGTGAAAAGAAAACTCTTGTGGAAAGCAACGTACATTTATAATGTAATTTGCTTCTAGTTTAGGTATACGGGGATCATTGCTCTGTTTTAGAGATGAGATAACTGAGAAAGAAAATGGGTTATTTGCAAAAGATTATAGGATTTTTTTTATTGTTTTATTTTGTAGCATTTGAACCCATGCTAAGCTAGCAGAGAGGAGTTAGTGAAGATAAATAAACAAAAAGATGATTGATTCAAATAAGGAATAATAATGTATTACATGAGAGGCACTTATCCCAAAATTTTGTCTGGTGTTTATATGAATTTTAAAGTATACCAAACACTCATCCGTTGTTTATCTGAAATTCAGATTGAACTAGATTCCTTGTTTGTATGTTGGTTTGTTAAAGTTAATATTCCTAAGGTTAAACACAAACTTACATACTCTTGGGAGGTATAGAGAGAGAAAGAGTATCATTTGTTTCCAATCATAATTGAAATTATAGCTATAACATAAAGCTGCAGTGGCCGGGCCACTAGGCTGATGCAACAAGGCAAGTCCACAGCTATCAGAGCAGCGCTCTGTCCGTGTGGACCTGCCCCTTCTCAGCTCAGCACAGCAGGCAACAGGCGGGCGCTGGGTTAACCCCGAGAGTCCAGCTCTTGCCTCGGGTCTGGGGCTGCATACCAGCCCACCATCTGACCTCGTGGGCCTCCCTCCTGGGCAGTCTGGTGCAGAACAGTCTGTGGGGAAGGAAAGGGGGGATCACAGCCCCTGCCCTTCCCCTACCCCTTTACTGCCCGTCCTCGCCAGCCATTGACTGATCCTAGCCCGCCAAATTCAACTTCTCAGCAATTGGCCTGATGTCGTTTGCCAGGGAAATTCAATTCAACAACTTAAAAAAAGCTCCCCTGCCATTCTCTCTCTCTCTCTCTGTCTCTCTCTCTGTCTCTCTCTGTCTCTCTCTCTCTCTCTCTCTCTCTCTCTCTCTCTCTCTCTCTCCAGGCCAGACACTGTTCGTCTGCCTAATAAAATCTCTTGTGTGAGTTCTGGGGTCCAGAGTGGTTTTTCTGGGCACCTTTTCACCTTTCAATAGCCATTTTGAAGGTGGTGCAAGAATAGTTGTAATGGATTTAGTTGGTGTGAGTGTCCACTTCTGTGGTGGGTCAGCTCCAAGAAGCTTTTAAAGAATTGAGCTTCTGGTGAAGTCAAAATGGAAGAGCATTTGTGTGAAGAAAAGATGAAATAAAAGGATCCATTGATGGTCAAAACTTTCAGTTCGCTATTAGAAAATGAACATTCTCCCAAAGTAGGTTTATGAATTAAGAAATGTACCCAAAAGAATACAACCCCTTTGTCCAAAATGTTTTTTTTAGAGACTTCTGTAAAAAGAGAGAGGTATTAATTTGCACCCAATACACAGTTGAAAAAAAGAAAGAAAATAGAGAGCTATAGGAATCAGTGATGTTGAACACAGTGATAAGAAAGCACATGTTTCACAGAATAATAAAGCAAAACATTAATCCACAGTGCATTTTTTGGGCATGTGACAAGAACTGAGATAAATTTATTTTCTGGTTAGAAATATACAGTCTGATCTTACTGAGTTTATAAATTCTGTTTTCTAAAATTAAATTCTGTTAAAGTAGTTTTTCACTCCAAGCAGCTTTAGCATCATGTCTACATGTGTGTGTTTCCACACATAAACATGCATGTGTGTGTGTGTCCTCATACACATACATGTGCACCATTATATGCTTATATGCACTCACGTGCATATTTCAAGTAGGGTAAGCATGAATTCCACATAGAATTATAAATTATAAAATGCATATGCACATATATGCCACAAATGCCCAATCTTTAAGAACCCTGGGTTAGATTTTAAAAGAAAGAATTTTCATGTAAAACTCTATTATCTTAAACTACAGTATTCCTTCCTCTTCTAAACAACATTTTAAAATGAGGATATATGAAAGATCTTCAGAGGAGTGACCCTTTGTTTTGCAGTGAAAGAAAATCTTCAGGGTTACCACCCTTGCTGCAAAATATCACAGAGTCTGTGAAATAAGAAAGTCAATATGTATTAGACAAAGAGAAGAGAGGACTGGAGAGAGAGTGAACAGGAAGCCAGTGATGAGGAAACAGCAGGGGTTGCTTGTTGAGCCCAGTGACCTTTCTCTTTTCCTAATACTCTGAAGATTGTGTAGATCACCAAAAATATATTTCTTTAATTCTCTAGTTTTCTATATACAGGTAAGAATTTATCTCTCTGTTTCCTATTTAGCTTTAGCAATATTCCCCATTGAGGTTATTATGCTTGAAATTCAACTCAGTAAGCTAAATAGGAGAAAATAAGTATCTTGAAGTTTTTCCTAATACTATTTATAAAACTCACCAAGAACTGCTAGTATTCTTCCCCTAACAAGTCATACTATATGCACCAAGGGAAATGAAACAGAGCTTAGAGTGAGTCTTGCAGCCTATTAAACATTTAATAAGTAATAAAGATCCATCCATGTGTAGACTATTTTTCACATTTTACAACTGCAGATAGTCATTTCCCAATTTGAACTATAGAAGTAAGAAGGAGAAAAGCCACCATGACAGAAGAATCAAATATAAAGTGACTAAGAATAGCTGATTGATTGTTTCTCTTATTTGTTAATATGAATCTCCAATGTCTGAGTCATGAATGCAGACAGTTTTGTGCCATTGTCTGTGTGTTTGTGTTGCGGGCACAATATCTTAAAATATTGAGATTCTATTTCTGTTCTGTCATAATAACTTTTGATATGTTCATTATTCAGATCCCTAGATTGTAATTTGTCTTGTCTTATGATGTCAGGGACTAAAACCAGTATAGGAGACATTAAACATGATTTGATAATTTGACATGCTTCTCATGTTGTGATTGTGAAGACTGGGTAATTTCACCAAGTCATGGTTGTACATTTCAGTGATAGCGGGCTCACCAGTCCACTTCACAAGGAGCATATCACTTGTTTCTTCTGCATTTCACTTTCCAGATCTAGCCTTCCTCATAGCCATTTTTGAATAAGGGACATTTCAAATCAAATTACCCTTCTGTGTTGTGGTAGGGAGACAGCTTTCTAAAATGCTCCCAAGATACCTGACCCCTTCTCTTCTTGTCCTGCATAATTCCCTGTCCTTAAGTGTGGGTGGACCTGTGTGTATGAGGGGATATCACTGCTAAGGCTGTGCAATGTTAAATGGCAGAGATGAAGAGATTTTGCCCTAGTAGGTGCATCCTAATCAGAGAGCCCTTCGAAAACAAGCTCAGTCTTTTCCCGTGCTCAAAGATTCTCTTGCTGGCATTGAAGACATAAGGGATGTTGTTGTAAGAGGATAACAGGGTAAGCATTGAGAGTGGCCTCTAGGAGCTGAAAGTGATCCTCAAATGATAACCAGCAAAAAAAGCAGGGAACTCAAGTCAAATCATAAATAAAAACTACTACCAACAGTGTGAATGAATCCCTAGTAAAGACTTCAGATGAGAATGTAGCCTGCCTGAAATCTTAATTTCAGACTTGCGAGAATCTGAGCAGAAAATATAGTCATGTCCAGATTTTAGACCTAGTGAAACTATAAACTATAAATGGGTGTTTTTTACTGCTGTGGTAATTTTTTATGCCACAATAATCGACCGATATAAGTGATTTCTAGGCCAAGGTCATCATAACACAAAGTGAAACTAACTGATATTATTTTGAAGATTCCAAAACCCTTAGAAGGCAAGGTGACACTAATATAAGGCCCTACTCTGTGTTGAACACACGGAGCATACTGCATAAGAGTTGCATGCGGGTCTGGACAAATGATTAACCAGTAATAAAAACACTGCAGATTTCAGATCACTTTGAGACCTATTGACCTTCTAAATTTTAAAACATAATGAGGAGAACCATTACTAACATACATATTTTAAAGTGAGAAACATTAATTAATAGAGAGTTTATGGAGCTTGACTAAAGTCCCAACATTAGTGAAGTGCACAAAACTTCCACTTTAATCTCTCTACCTGTATTAAACAGAAGTATTAAGAAAGGAAGTAGATGGAAATGTATTTGAAAAAATATAATTCTGATTAGCTCATTAAATCAAAAAGAGATGGCATCAAGAAAATCACTTTGGGGATGCTATTATAACATTGCTGAGCTTCTATTTTCTCATTTATAAAAATGTAATTTGAAACAGTACCAAACACACAGATGTAAGAACATTCACAGGATGCAGGTTGATAAAAAGAAAGCAGAAAAAGTGGAGTTTTAAGTTTATAAAGTTCCACACTGTCCTTATAGATGGCTTCATCTATACTGAAGAAAAATAATTTTCTATTATAAATATAATAACAATTTTTTAAAGAAATAGATTTGTACACTTAAAGGAAATTTGTTTCAGACAATGATTAAACTGTTCTAATCTTTTTAAATAGTTTAATCAATTATTAAGTATTTGGATTGTTAACAAAAGTGTTGGTCACACCCACATCTTTTTCTATTCCCTCCCCAGAAAAGAACATAGAAACTGAAGTTCATTTAAAGCTATAGCAAAAATTACAGTTCTCATTTTGCTATCATCTTTAAATTTCAAAAACAAAATCACTGTAGAATATTAGGCAGAAGACTGAGATGCTTCTTGAAAGATCTTTAGTTTTCTGAAAGGAGGATAGGATGAATCGTTTCATTAAATATTGGAAAGAAAGTCCATTAGTAAATAGTGTGTTAAGATGTTTTCGCTGAAATTACTTTCTTCTTAAAAGTAAAAGCTGAAACATCATCATTTTTGTACTACTTAAATGAAATATTAAAATAAAGACTAAAATATAATTTCTTTAGTTTAAATGGTTAGGGCTTGACAATGTATTTCCAAAATTTACTTTTTTATTTACTTTTTCCAAATTTGCAGATAAAATTTTGAGTCTGGTAATTACTTTTGAAATTTCCAAAAGGATTCACTTTAGTCATTTACCCCGAATAACTCCAATGGCTCTTGAATAGACTTCCTGACAGACACACTTAGATATGAAACATCTTGCAATATGATTGACAGATTCTCATATACACACTAGAACTTTAGAAGGTAGATGTCATTTTTGGGGACTGCAAAAAAATGAGTTTAAAATATCTAGTACTAAATTTAACTAATAATTTTCTTTACAGTCATATAAATTAATAGGTTGATAAATTGATTCATAAAGAATCACTCATACAAGACTCTATTCAGAAAAAAAGTATAATAAAGCTTTCACTATTCACATATATTTGCTTATTCATTTATTTTGTTACCATCTCTTGGGAGTACCTGTAGAATGGTCTCAAATTTTTAAGTATTTGAATTGGCTTCTTTCTAGCAATTGTGTTTGAATATGAAGTATTTGAAAAGAATCAAAAATATCAAATCCTTGTTTATTAGCTGTAGTTTTATGATTTTGATTTACACTATCCTAAATCCTAATAAAGGTAACAAAGGGACTAATCTACCATCAACAATATTACATTCACCCAAGATACCTTTACATAGTTGTCACAGGAAACAGAAGTCATCGTTCTTTCTGTGATGAATGAATCTTCATACACAAGAAAATTCCTACCTCCATCTGTGCTGAGAAAAAAATAACAAGAAAATTGTGATTTTGATCTGTTTATATTTTCATATAGAGTAGCACAAATGTAAAAATCAATTTTATTGATAAAGAGAGGGAAGGAAATAAAGACATATATGCAAAGTAGAAAGTTTCAATTTTATAAAAGATTTGGAGATAGGTGATAAAGAGCAAGCTACATGTCTTGGCGCCGCAGGCTACAGAAGTGCTGTACATATTCAAGGTGCCTTCAAAATAGTACATGTTGACAGTACATCTTGAGTGACAGTAGAGAATGTCAACATTCTTATAAACAACATTCATATATATAAGTGATTATAATTATAGGCATATATATACATGAACAATTAGTACCAGCAATAAAGTAATACTTCTAGTATTTTATTTGGTGACTTTTTACATTTTGAGATAACTATACCACTTGGATTAAGATTTTCCATGAATAGGTTTCTAGGAGCTAAAAGAAAAAAAATTGTTTTTACTTCAGCATACACAAGCATATTGTGAAGAACCTGAAAATGGATATTGTGAAGAAAAAGTATGAGAGTTACATATAATACTAAGTCAATTATATAAACATTGAGAAGTCTCCTACAATAATTAGCAGATCATCTTTTTACTTGACAAATTGTTACTAAAAAAATATCTCTATCTCAAGGAGAAATTCAATTAGGGGCTCGAAGTCCCCATTGCCTGAGCAGCAGTTACATACACCTGGTCTCTGTCTTAGTGCTTGATATTATCTATAAGTGAGTGACAGAAAAGTCCAGGCTAACAAAGGCTCACTCTGTTCTTGTCAGGAAGCACTGGTGAATCTTTCTTATTAGAAGAACCCATGCATTTTCTCTGTAGAAGTGGAGTCTTGGAGTAGGTAAAAGATCTTTCTTATTTTTAACCATTTAAATTCCCAAATCCAAGAAGATCTCTCTCTCCCTTTATCGTGGAAATGCCTGCCCCCTTTTGGCCAAAAACCAGCAATTTAATTTACATTGAGAAAACACAAAACACAATAGCCTCTTTCTCTACCTCTTTTTGCTTAAATTATAAAGTGGGCAGTTCTCAAAGTAAAAGAAAATGAATTATTGTGGTGCAGAATTGCAGTCCCAAGGGAACTACTTACTATCTTTTCCGTTATTGGCAATAAACAGAAAAGGCTTTGGAGGTTTTGGAACTAGAATATGATTTCGATTTCTGTGCAAAAGAAAAAGACTTTGTTCAAAGTAGTTCAACTGAATGTACATCATGCACAACCACAGAAATGAAAATTTGTACCTCATATGTGTACAATGAATCAAAATGAAGTCTAAAAATTAAAAAAAAAATTTAAAAAGTAGTGAAAATTGCATGTTGTCAGCTATCACAAGTTCATTACTACTTCCTGGATTTAAATAATTATAATAATAGCATTAATAAGAGGAATCATAAGGTTAACCAAGATTACAAGTTTAAATGTGGACCCTAGAAATTTGTACGCATTTACAACTGATTTATATATTTCATAACTCTTAAAGACATCACCAATTATTGATACTTTAAAGAAAAATAAAAACTTTCATTTTGAATCAGTCATTGATTTATTACTGGATTTTCATATTGTGATCAGGAAATACGGTTTTGTGAAAAATATACCATAGAATATTAAGAACAAGAAGTATCTAAGGGCAAAAAGAGCTGGTTCAATCATGAATGTGAATAATCAAGTAATATCAAAAAAATTGAAGTTTTGGCAGAAAAATAGAATGATTTAAAGTGAGCAAGAGGTTGGTCAAATGCTCACCTTTGATTCTGTGATTAGCAATGAGAATTAGGTGGCAGTTCCTATGGCAGGGAGGAAAAAATAGCTCTTCTTGACTTTGCACTGAAATGGTGATTATTTGATCAAGAATGACATCAGGTTTGCTTGCTTTTTTTTTATTGGTACTGAATCTTACATTTAGATTTGATGACATGCCATTTCTTTGGCAGACAGAAAAAGAAATGATCAATTTTTTAAAAAATTACTGGAAAAACCATAACCTCTTGACAAAGATGTTATTTTTAATAATTTATTTAATTAGCTCTGGTAGCCATAAAATAACATTTTCTTGAGTTCTTTTGGATCTTAAAAACTTCAATGGCTTTTTGTCTTGGTTTTCTGGTTTTCTTGTATAATTTCAATTTTTATTTATTTGCCAACATTGTCCATTATCTGAAAAATACCACATTCTCATACACACACACACACACACACTCAGTAACCCTTACATACAAACCTATAATCAGAAATAATGTGTCTTGCAGGCTCTGGATTCTCTCCCTCACTCTAGTTTATAAGGTGGAATGCCGTAAGGGGCTGTTGACAATGGCAACAGTGGCCTTATGGCTGCTCTCACTTTGACGGAGCTTGAGGTAGGCTTCTTCCTGACTCTTGGTCCTGATCTCCACTTTCTTACAGCATTTAACATTAAAATACTTGGAATTACATATTCTTTATCTTCCCTTTTGAGATGCAAATCTTTTTACATGCCTCCTGTAGCTTTTGCAACCCAAGGATGTGGTTTTCTAAGCCCTGAGATAATCAGGAAAGATGATCTCCTAGCCTCTCAGCTTCTGTGGAAGGGTAGGAGCCTCACTTTATGTTGTGAAACCATCTCTTCTCATAAAGTTATGAGAAAAAGTTTTTTTCTTTAGGTAAAGTCAATAAACAAAATAGTGGTTTAAAATACCTGTCCTCCTGCTCTGAAAAATAAACCCAATTTAGCCCATCTAGAACCCCTGTAAATCCAGACCTTCTGGAGGCTGAGGGAGGATTTCAAGTTTGAGTCCAGCCTCAGCCACTTGGAAAGATCCTACTGAAACACTAAAATTAAAAATACATGGGGGGTTGGGGATATAGCTCAGTTTGGTAGAGTGCTTGAGTTTAATCCCCACCCCCCCCAAAAAAAAAAAAAAAAAAAAAAAATACATGGGTTGTAGCTCAGTGGTAGAGCCCTCCTGGTTTCAATTTCCAGTATCAAAATAAAACAAAAAAAAAACTTTTTTTACTGAAATTATCTTTCTCTTTTATATTATAGCACCAGCCTTAATAAAGTTTTCTTGCCCTTTTTAATTGTGACTAGTGCATTTTTTATGACAGAACCAAATTTTTGGTGCTATGAAATGTTTACCTACATGATATGATATTGTCATTTATTGTTAAAATTCTCCATCTAAAATCTCTTTCTGAAACTTCTTTCAATTCATATATAGGAATTTTTCTTGATTATTATGCTCTTTTGAGTTTGTTTATCTATGTGGACCAAGATTAGGGTGAGGGCATAGAATAAGAATTTTTAAACTTCTTTTGTGCCATGAGCACCTTTAACAGTCTATAAATCTGTATTTAGAAATATAATAAAGTTAAAAACATTTAAATTCATAAGATAAAATGTATAAGGTTAAAATTGAAGTCAATTGTATTAAAGCACAATTATTAAAAATTTAAAATCATGATAAAAAACATATTTGCTTTTTCACCACAATAAATAACAAGATATAGTTGCAGGTTTCTTATCAACAAGAACATCAAATTGGTGATACATGATATTTTGGTATTGCTGCCACAATCAGGTAAAAAAGATTTAAAAACACATGCATTCTCTGCTGGAAAATATCAACAGATTTGCAATATAGTTGTGGGGTTTATGCATATGTGTATGTGAATAAAGTGTAAATTTTTTGTTGATGAAGCACATTTTTTTCCTATTCACTTATATGGATTGGTTGAAGACAGCTTTGATACTAAACCAGGCATGTCATTAAGGCCTATCGTAACTTCTGATCATTATTAATGAATTGTGTACAATATTATGACTGAATCCTCAAAGAAATAAACTATAAATCTTTTTCATTTATCTTCCTTATAAAACTAAAGCGACATTAGGACTGATTTTCAAAAGGTTGGAATTCCAACACAATTTCAAATCATCTTTATTTTTACTAACCTCTAAGTCCATGGGTGCAAAATGTACTTATCCTCTGACTATGCTAAGTTCAAATGCTTTAGGGACAAACTGCTGGTTTTCCGTGGTATTTTCATAGTGTGAGATAGGAACAAGCCCCCAAGAGAAAGAGTGTTTCAGATATGGCAAAGAAATTGCAGGAATTCCTCACTTTACAAAGCATTCTTTAACCTCTTAAACACATGAACTTTTATAAGAATCTCTCCTGTACTAGTATATAAAACTGAGTTTGCTTACATATTAAAAGACCAATACAGTCGGGCAAGGTGGCTCATGCCTGTAATCCCAGCACTTGGGAGGCTGAAGCAGGAGGATCGCGAGTTCAAAGCCAGCCTCAGCAACTTAGTGAGGCCCTAAGCAACTC
>JAJEJO010003788.1:561866-664321 GCA_020662805.1 Glaucomys volans | reverse complement strand
AAAAAAAAAAAAAAAAAAAAAAAAGAGCAATACATGTTTCTCTCAAATGCTGGCTGCTTTCCAGTCTCCGTATTGTAAGGATTTTTTTCAATTAAAATTTTGAATAGAATTATACATCATATACATTTATCTAATTATCACAAATATGTATAGTTATTATGTCCACAAACTTTTAAAAGTGTTTAAAATTAATGAAAAGATAAAAATAAATACAATTAAACTCTATCCTTAAGAAAGAAGTGTTATATTTTATAACCATTTGTAACTCACTGATTATACTCATTCATTTATGTTTCATTCTGATACTGGGAACTGTCAAGTCAACCTTAATGAATGCAAAAACAACTAAGAATTTAAAAACAATAAACAATAACAAAAATGATTCTAGAATATAGGAACAAAATCAGAGCAAAAATATGAATTCCTGAATAAAGTAGTTTAATCAATACTCTAATGGGAGGTGAGAGATAATGATAATTAATATTAAACTAAATACATTTAAATCCTATGTATTTATAAATCAGCTAGAAATTACTATTATGAACCTGAGTATGGTTTTCTGTCTTTACTATGCATATTTAGTGCTTACTAGCAATTTTTTTTCTTTTTTTTTTTTTGTCAAAGTTTTAAAAGATTTCCATTTGAAAGTTACTGGGAAGAACATGAACAAAAAATAATTCAACCCATATTTGTGTTTATTTTCTAAATCAGATAAACTCAACCCATTCAGTCCCATCAAATACTGTCTATGAAAATTCCATGAAATTAGAACCACTTAGAAATATAAGATGAAGTTCAGTCATAGATCATTGTTATGAATCTGGTCCACCAACAATTAAAGGATTTGGTGAGTGGATTTGACCAGTGTGCAATCTCTCCTTGTGCATAAAACACACTGGAGTAAGAAAGAAAGGAAAAAGACATGACACTTTTGTTCCACAGCTAGCTCCTTTGCCAAGAACACTTCAATCTTTGTTTGGGGAGATGAAGGTCTGCTGTGTATATTTTGATGTGATAGCCGCTCAGATTATGTATTGACCGAACTCTGTTCTATCAAATGCCAAACACTGAGAGAGAGGTTGTTTAAAAGAACAAGACAAACAAAAGCTCATCATGATATTTTCTGTAGAAAAGAACCAGCTCTATACTTTGATTTTATTGCATCAATGGCAACTAGCAAAGGGAAATATGTTTTAGGGGCAAAAGAAGTATTTTGTAGTATTTTTTAGGAAGAATCATTCACGAGGATGCAGCATTCATGAGGTGGTTTCAGTTTCTGATATACCCAAAGACATCAGTCAAGGGCAGATACATGGGCAATACATACATAAAGAAGCCATGAAAAAATAGAGAGGAAGATAGAATTGTGGAACCTACCATAACGGGGCAAGACAGTGCCAGTTCCAGGAACCCAGCTGCTAAGTAGTTCTACTGATGCTTTCTCCTGATTTATTATTACCCACAGGTCAATGGCTGTTTTAAAACCTGTTACAACTATCATAACAGGTGTTAAAGTATTTCCAGTTACGTGTTCATTCTGTACAACTTTATTAGACCTAAATATTGTGTCTTATGCATATAGAATTGTCTATTCAGAAACTAATATTTACTTTTTTGCTGAAGATAGCATCATGGTTCACCAATTGATGGAAGAGGTGGTATTTGAATTATAAAGATTTATGTAATATTCATAAATAAAATTACAAATTTATAAAATGTATGAATGAAACTCTCCCTTCTTTCTGTGGCATTTAACTTCTCGATATAATAATAAAATTCCAAAGACTTAGAGAGCAAATTAAACTAAAATTGTTTATGTGCTCAATCTGAGAGATAGAATATAATAAGCTACTATCAAAGGATGTAAACGGAATTTACAATTCAAGTTTTGGAATCTTCTCTTTCTTATTGCCCTATGTGTATTGCCCTTCCATGAGAAGACAATGAATGTCTTTCATTCTATGAAGGACTAATATAGTTTCTGTATCACAGTAAGGGTTCACTGATGCAATAGAAAATATGGAAATTCAGCTTATAACAATTTTTCTTTATCAGAATCATTTAAGAAAACTGTAACATGCATATACAGTATTAACTGCACAACTTACTTCCTTTAAGACATAAATAGTTAAATATCGATTTTGAAATTTTTTATCAGTATAGTATAAGTTTTTTCTCAAAAGAGTCTACCTGTGATATTTGCTCAGTTTTTATGGTAATGGATTTAGTTCAATTCACTGATATCCTGCTTCCTTTACAAGCTTCCTCTAAAGCAAAATAAGTAGACCTTTTGCATATTAAGAAACACAACAAATGCCATTGTCTTATTTGCTATCAAAGACAGGAAAATTTTTTAAATGGAAAATACAAATTGAAGTCTTTTAAGTGGATTTATTTATTCAATGATACTAGCAAAACAATAGAAATTTTAATGTCATCTTTCAGTTACTATCTGTGCAATTTGTTTCCACTCATATTATGTTGTATATGTTGTATATGTTGCCTTATGTTCTCAGCTCTTGTGTCTTCACAAGAGAAAATTTCAAGCAAGATATGATGTGTAGTAAAAGTAAATTTTATCAGAACAGAAAGAAGGAGCAGGGAGGCATGTGTGTGTGTGTGTGTGTGTGTGTGAGAGAGAGAGAGAGACAGAGAGAGAAAACAAGAGAGGAGATGATCTCAGACAGGAGAGCAGCAATTTCTTTGTATTCCAGCTTTTATTGGGTTGAAGGGACAGTTCCAGAGGGTCAGACACCACCTCCTATCTCTTGACCGACAGTTGAATTGTATCAGATGTCTAAATCCCTATTGTACATGTCTTAATTAGAAGTGTCTTAGTGAACTCACGGGGGTGAAGATTATAATAAGATTAAATATATAATAAGATTAAATAATATGTTAAGGACCTAAAGGCAACTTTTTATCATCTTGGCTCACACAGGCGTATCTTGTCTGGAACTTGATTTCATGAACCTTGAGGCTGTTGGGCTCTCCAGCTTCTGGTCAGGGCAATCTGTCTTTCTTTTATCAAGAGAGGAGTCTTTGGAAAATATTCTTCAGCCCTGTGAATAATATGTAGTTATGGTGCTATTATCTTGAGATGAAGCCGGCCTAGGATGACTTTGCATAAGTTGTTTCTTTAAAAAGCATGTTGATAATTAGGACATAGGCTGTCCTACAGTTAACCCCTCATTGTCCATGTTTCCACTGCTCATTTATACCTGTTCCCTATAAGTTTGGATCTGTAATGCTCCTCCAAAGGTTCATGTGTTGAAAGCATGGTCCCCAATGCTGCAAGGTTCAAAGGTGGGGCTTTTATGCAGGGATTAGGTCATGAAGGCTCTGATCTTACCAGTGAATTAATCCATTGATGCTTAAAGAAACTACCAGGCAGTAGGACCTACTGGAGGAAGTAGGTCACTGGGGGGCAAGCACTCGATGGGTTTACCTTCTCCTTTGTCCACCCCATCCCTCCTCTCTCTCTGTTCCCCAGTTGCCATGAGTCGAACATCTTTCTTCTGCCATGCCTTTCCTCCATTATGTTTCTGTCTTGAAACCAGCCAACCATGGGCTGAATCCCTTAAACCATGAGCCAAAATAAATCCTTCTCTAAGTTGTTCTTGTCAGAAATTTTGGTCACAGTGATTAAAAGCTGACTAACACACTGCCTTTCCTAGTTTATGTGCCTTTGTTTTAACTAAAGCATACACTCTGAAAAGGTAAATACTTCTCATTGTTTTAGTCAGCTTTTTCACTGCTGTGACTGAGAGGATGCAACCAGCACAGTTACAGAGGAGAAAGAGTTTATTTGAGGGCTCATGGTTTCAGAGGTCTTAGTCCATAGAAGGCTGGCTCCCTTCCTCAGGCTCCAGGTAACATCATGGCAGAAGAGTGTGGCAGAGGGAAACAGGTCACATCCTCAGGAAGCAGAGGGAGAGAGTCTCCACTCTCCAGATACAAAATACATACTCCAAAACCACGCCTCAATTTCAGTTTCCTCCAGTCACACCCTACCACTTCAGTTACCACTCAGTTAATACCTATCAGGGGATTAAATCACTGATTGAGTTAAGTCTTTAACAACCAAAGCATTTCTCCTCTGAACGTTCTTGCATCATCTCACATATGAGCTTTTGGGCAACACCTCATATCCAAAACCATAACACTCATCTATTATTTTAAATACATCATCTCTTTACATGGAATGAAGAAGTGCTTTTCTCTTTTGAATTTTTCAAGAGCTGAACTCAGCTCTGTATTTGACAAGAATTGAGAATATCTACAACAGTCCAAATTTTCTCCCAATCAAAAAAATGGAGTGTTATAATAGTTGTTGAGAGCTCTAGTAACTAATCCCATGTTTAGTCTATCCATTTGTATAGGATCTCATTGACTAACAGCCAGTCCGTGGCATTTGGCAGATGTTTTGGTTTCCTACTCAAGCTTCTCCTATAATCTAGAATGCTCTGGATTAGTCTAATTTCTTGAAAATATCCACAGGCCTTCCATTTTGTAGAAAAATAAAGAGAACTAGCAAAAGGAAATATTACCAACTTTTATGTAGTTTTTCTTAATCTCTGAGTATATCTAACAGGTCATACCTCTCAGGGACCGTTCTCAATGTATCTTCAACCCCCACCCCAACTCCAACTAACTAAAGATACTTTTACAACACAATCGATAACTTGCTTTGTATAAATCACGGGACATCCTTCAATATCTACTTTCCCAGAACTTTCACAATGGGTATTAATACTGTCTTTCATTTGACAACAATCTCTTCCATTTCTTTTTTCATCCATCCCTCTGGGTTCTCCTTTTCTCTTTCTTTTCAGCCCATTTCATAAGCACTGGTTTTCCTAAACCAAAAGAAAACTTGTAAACTGTCAAATCTATTCACAACATAATTTTCATCTAAGTAGTGGTAGTGTTCATAACCAGTGAGAAGCTCCTATAACCACTGAATTCTGAAATTCTGTAATTTATTTCATTTATACTTCCAAATCTCTCCATCACTAATGTTATTGGCCTAAACTTTCATCTGTCTACATGGAATATCAAGAACTTCCTCCTTAGCCATTTTCCTTATATTTTCTGTGGCCTCCTCTTATCTCTTATACACAGAAACCAGAGTAACATTTCAAATATGAAACCTAAACATATGCTATATACATGAATGTGCATACACAGTGTGCACACACACACACATACACATACACACATCTTTTCAGATTAGTTTCTAAGGATAAAGTCCACATCCATGACATGGTCCACAAAGTGGCTGTATGGTTTTGTTTTAATTTCTGCCACTGCCTTACTTGGAATGACCTCTGGCTACATGGTGGACACTAGTTGCCACTGGTTTACTTCTAGTTGCTTCTTTATGTCCTACTTTGTTCCTGTCTGCTCAAGGTTTGGCAATTGCTGCTCTTCTTCTAGAAATGCTTTCTTCTTCCCTTTGACATACTTACCTCTTATTTTTCATTCAAATTTAGTTCACTCAGTGCTTAATTAAGGCAACTTGCTCTCTTTGAATTCTGGAAAACAAGATTTATTTATTTATTTTTTTGCAATACATAGTTGTCTTAGAATTATCAACATTCATTTAATTTTGTGGCTTAATTTATTTAATTGATCAGGGAAAATCAACCACAGTGAGTAAAATGGTAAAATGTTCCTGACTCTTCTACTCTCTTACTTTCTTGAATTTTGCCAATTCTTTCTATGCCTCTATGAAATTTCACCTAGATTACCTCTACAGATTAGCAAAAATTTACCATCTCCAATCATTAGTCATTTTACTTATATTCTACTCTTTAAATGATTTTCCTAAACATAAAACTGATCTTGCTTTTCTTCTACTTAAATCAGTTTAAAGAATTTCCATGATCCTCAGAATAAAGGGCAAATAAATTCATTTGTGTTATAATTATTTTGTTCTTGGATAAGGACTCTGTGTTTTTTCATTCCCCTCCCAATATTTTATGACAATGTGTCAAGGGTTTCCTTGCTCTTCTGCTTCTGGAAGAGTCCATTCTTGCTGTTTTCCTACCTACTACCCTCAGGGCGGCTCCTTGATCACACAGGGCTGGTTTAGTGATTTTTAGTCTGATTTACTATAGCAGTTTAATTACAAATTACATTAAATAATATTAAATTAAAGCCTCCTTCTTTTGTTTGTTTGTTTGTAAGTTTGTTGCTATACTCAGAATTGAACCCAGAGCACTCTGTCACTTAGCTACATCCCCAGGTCTTTTTAAGTTTTATTTTGAGACAGGGTCTTGCTAAAAGTGCCCAGGCTGGCCTTGAACTGGTGATCTGCCTAGCCTTGAACTGGTGATCTGCCTACCTCAGCCTCCTGAGTAGCTGAAATCACAGGCACACACCACCATGGCCAGCTAAAAAATCCATTCTTTAACTTCAAGTCACGTGCTTGTCACAATAACATGGCTGAGTGGCCTGCATACAATTTTTTGAGTGAATGTACGCTAAATAGAAATTTTATTTTCCAGGGAGCAAGCATTGTACCAGAGAATTTTTTGCAGTATTGTGGATTTAATTCCACATAAAGTGCATATAGTTTATTTTTTCCTGAAGAATCAGGAATAGAAAGAAAAGATCAAGTGTAATGCAATAGTGGATGTAGAACTTCATTTAATATTAGGAGGTTTACTATTGTTTTAAAGGTAACATACCATTAAATTTCCTTAATAAATGAAAATGTTCTAAAATAACTCATGATTAATCATTTAGACAACATCCTTTCCATTTGAAACTAAGTTTACATTTAAAATCCTATTGATTTCAGACTTAGTATCTCTGTAAGTATCATGAATCACACTTGTCTTTATTCCTGTACATGCAAATGCAAATTATAAAAATGAGAAAATTATAGGCAATTTACATTTGTTGTAGCTTTGTTTCTATGGCAGTGAGAGAAGATGACCATAATCTGTCACCTTGGTAACCAGACATGCACATAACATCATTTGAGACTGCCCCCACAAAGTGCTTCTCCTCAATTCTCAATGAGACAATAAGAAGGACAATATAATCAACTTTAAAATATCTTCAATAATGTGGCAAGCTTTGATCACTTTACAAAGGAAGTCATTGTCATTAACACTTCCTAAGTGTCTGTATGGCATTCACTATTGCTGAATTTTTTTAAAAAGAACACAAAAAAGAAAGGAAAAATGGAAAAATCAATGTCTTTGTCATTCTTAAATTATTCCCTGAGAAAGATTCAGTTTGTCACATTTAAAAGAAGTAAATGCTCTTGATTTAAAAGAAAGAAAGAAAAGAAGGAAGAACAAAAGAAAAATACGAAGAATTTCTATGTATCATTAGCTTTCAAAAATATCTTGGTCTTTAATTTAAAATGATTTGATTTATTGAGAAGAAAAAATATTTCAAATATCTTTCCCTGGATTCATATCATTTTTAAAAAGATGCTTATTCTTAAAAAAATGCTTTTGATATTCAAGCATGATTTCAGTACCCTAAAGATCTATTGTCTGCTGTTTTATACAAATGTCTTACAGGATTTATAATTACTTAATATGTTTTGAATCTAGAAAGTATTCATTTTATAAGATCCTATATAACTGTACACATAAGCAGCTCAAGAAGAAATATACATGATTGAAAGTATGTACACTTAATCATTTCATAAAACTAACTAGAAAATCAGTTAACAACAATAATTCTTAAAACATACTATGAAGATGACATTCATATTCCTTAGGCTATAAATGAAAAGCTCTTGATTCTAGGGCTAAAGTTCACATTGCACAGAAATGTTGTGAATTAGATAAACAGTTGAAATATGGCCAAATATGCAGTTAGTGAATTTATGAACAGAGTACTCTGAAAATGTGTGTGATCTGATGCAAATAAAGACATTTTACATTTTTTGTTTAGATCACACAAGAGATCACTAAATAGAAATCACTTTTGTTGTCTATAGACTACAATGAGAAAGTGTAAGCATTTCCAGGAACTACATTTAGTATTATGACATTGTTATTCCATTCCTCCATGTTAATACTGGATGCCTTCATACATTGTTCTAAATTTTTTCTATGGAAACTTCTCCAACAGGAATTACTGAGAAGGATCTGGCATTTAACCAGCAGACTTGATCAATTTTGTATACAGTAAACTTATTTATGTCAACAGCTCTTCCATTATGTGACTGCTTATGTATTTGTGGTTCCTAAACACCAAGAACAATTGAAAAAAAAAAGTTGATCGTTTGCAATTTATAGGCTTCACTTTCAATTGATATTGTGGAATTTAAGGCACCTGTATGCTCAGTCATCAGCTTCTATATATCACTTCTGCCCCATTTCTAATCATTTCCCAACGCAACTGTGAGTTCACTTTTTCTAGCTGTACTTGCTTAAAATCTACCTAGAAATTCAATTTTTTTTTTTTTTTTTTTTTACCTTTAGCATCTTCTACTTCCACCATGCATAAATCTTTTGGATAAGAATTTCTGTAAAGAATGAACAGGTATTAACTACAATTGAATAGCTGAAAACTTAAGCAAAAACATTATACTTCACATACACTTTGCTAGAATAAATCACAATGCAACAAAACAAATTCTGCAATTTAGCCATAAATCTGTTTGGCCTATAGTAAGTCATGAACAGCACTGTGCATCTTAAATGTGTAACTGCCCTCAAGGCTTTTTTTTTTTTCATTATCAATTGCATTCTGAAATCTGAAATCTTCACTCTGCACTTCCCACATGGCTTGCCACATCATTTTCAGCCTTTGTCAACATTTTAGCCTCATTCCACCTAAATTGTTTTTGGATTCTAAACCACTGTTGAAACAGACCACAACATCCTACTGAATAGGTCACTATAATCTTTGCTGTCAAATCATATTCATCATTATCCTCATCATTTTGTGGCTTCTCTTAGTCTCCCTTATGGCAGCTCTGTCTCCAGATTTCCCATTTTCCTTCCTTGTCTTGCTGAGCCAATGACACTGCCTTTTCATCCTTGAGTAAGACTAAAATCATTAGACTACCTTTTCACTTTGCCTTTGTCTAGTAAACCCAGAACTTGCTTCTCTCAACTCCAAAACACACCTATCTCTTCATACTCTTAGACAAGAGAAAACCACTGACCCCAAACATTCTTCTTTATGCTCTAGCAAATATCCTCTCTCTAGTCCTCCATATTCAACAACAGAAGTATTCTTTTGATAAGATATGTGACTTATCAAAGAGGGAGATCCAAGTAACTAATCAGGATTACCATGACAACTTCCTTAATGTCCATTCTAGGATCATTTTCAATATGTCAAGGTCATTATGTACTACAGAAAATCCATTCTAATATTTTTAAAAACTTCCATACAAGACTACCCAGGAAAGTCTGTTACTGAGAATATAGGAACTGGAAAAAGAGTGAATACTTCTTACTAGCCAAATTTTTTGCAAAGGTAACATGCTATAATATGAAAAATTAAATATGTGCATTTTAACAGATTGTCCTTAAAGAGTATTTAATATACACTTTTCAGTAGGGAATAATACATCATTTGGATAAAAAGTTATAGGTGAACTATTATGACTTGAAACTTCTAAGATTTTACATTCTGATTGGATGACAAATTCAGACCCTCCCCAACAAACTTCTCAAATCTTTTACTCTTCATACCAATTCTGATATTTAGCTCTTTCCCTCTCCCCAGTCATTATCATAAATTCTCAAAATAATTCTAAAATAATTCAATGTGTTACACAGCATCAATAGATTATGTCTTCATACTAGTCATCATGGATCTGTGAGCATCCCTTATGCACATTTACTAATGGAAAAACCTCATAAGCCTATTATTTCATTTATTTAATTCTGGTTCAAGATTTGAAACTTTGCTGGACAAAGTATGGTAATTGAATTAATAGGCTTTTGTACATTTCCCCTCTGCCTAATGCAACAAAAACTTATTTGTTGCCTATTTCACTCAATGTCAATCTTATGGTTGAGAAGTAGGAAATAGAAGAAGATGAGATGATTTCTGTAATTGAGAAACATTCCTCATGGTCAGTGTCAGATGCATGAGTTAAAATAAATCTCAATAATTGCAAAATACTAGGAAAGAAGGAATAAACAGGTCTCTCTGATAAATGAATGATGATGCATAATGTGGGGGGGAAGGGTGGCAAGAATGGAGGAAGGATAGATAGTATAGAGGGAAGGGAGGGGTGGGGGTGGGGTGGGGGGTAAAAATAATAACAGATTGTGTGACAGATACCATTGCCCTGTGTACATGCATGAACGCACAGATGGTGTGACTCTACTTTGTGTACAACCAGTGAAACAATAGCTGTACTCCATTTGTGTTCAATGAATCAATAAATAAATAAAAAAAAAAGAAGGAATAAACAGTGTGTATGGTCTAATGGGAACATAGTTGAGGGGCACTTCACCCAGCCTAGCATGGGTTTGGGGAGTGTCAGGAGAGTGAATGATTTCAGGTAGCAAGATGACTGCAATCAGAGGAAAGTAGATGTGAAATATTCTACTTGTGAATATCTTCATTCAAATGTAGGAAATGGAGCTGTGCAAGATGGAAAAAGATTGAAAATATAAGGATCCACTTAAATAAATTAAAACAAGAATAATGTCAGTAGCTTGATTCAATGGTCGTAGAATTGAGACCATTAATAAAATGCTATATAATGATTGATATAATGATAGATATGTAATGATGTAAACTTCCAATGTAGATGCACACCAAGCAGTGGAATGTGCAGTTTTGAAACTTAGAATAGATAAATGGGTAGAAAATATGTATCTGAAAAATATCTTTATACAATTATAAATGAGTGCATGGTTGTAGAGGCAATTATTTAACTTTTTAGAGTTAAATAAGAAAACTATGTCAAAAGTGCAACCTCCAGGAATAGCAGCAAAATGTTGAAGAGGAGTTTGAGGAAGATGGATTTTGAAGTATCTTTAAAATGGCAACCTTTAAGTCTCCAGATTTCAATTCAATATTTCCACAAAATTGGCAGAAATAAATTAAAATACATTGGAAATCATAATCTAGTGCTTATATATACTTTGTGTGTGTGTGTGTGTGTGTGTTTTCTTCAAATGTAATCTTTCACCCCATTTTTTTTCAGAATAGACCTCTAAAAGCATAATAACTATATCAGAGTTAGCATAAGTGTTATCTTTGTTCCTCAGCTCAAGTTCTGATATGTTTTCCACATCTGCGAAAATGGGACAAGATGGGTTAACCTAAGTCTTAAAGTAGTATAGAAAGCAAGAATGAGATTTTTAAAAGTCTATATAGAAAATAAATTTATCAAAAAGTAGAAAAAAATAACATTTAATATCCACATGGTCTTTAGTTTAAAAAGATGTTTTCCAAACATAAAAGAATGTTTATAAAGTTCAAAGGAAAAATATCAGTGTAACTACACAAAATTAACATGTACTTCAAAGGAATGAGCTTAATAAAAAGTATTGTCAAACCAGGAAAAGCATTTGAGACAAATTTCATATGCGATTAAAATGATGGTATATAGGGCTGGGGTTATAGTTTAGTTTGCAAGGACAAGGCCTTGGGTTCAATCCCCAGCACTGCAAAAAAATACAAAATAAAAAATGATGGTGTATAAGAATTCACTACGATAAGGCTAAAAATGTTCCAATAGAAAGGTAGAAAGCATGAGCAGAGCATGAGACAATAAAATACTAAAATTAAAAATTTAAATGCTTAAAATCACCAGTAACATAACCAAGTAAGTTCAAATTACAGCAAGAATAAGGTAATATTTTTGCCTAACAAATTCTGCAGACAGTGGCATTGCTCTCACTTTGAAGACAGAGAGGAAATTGATGAAAACTGAAGAGCTATCTGGCAAAATGTATATAGAACCTTAAAAATATCCATATCCCTTAACCCAATTCAACCTCTAGGATCATATTATTCCATTTGGTCATGAATATATATGAACAAATATACTCAGAAATACGTATGAGCATATATGAAATAAAAATTAGCTAAAATAAATGTCTAACAAGAAATCATGCCATGTTCATAAGAAAGAATCTTTGTAAATATAAAAATGTTTATATCAAACTTTCAGTGACTGAGGAAACAAAATTTAATTTTCAGATAACTGGAAAAAGTAAGGAAAATGTAGCATAATTAAAAAATATGAATGTATATGTGTGTTACAAGGATGTGAAAGGAAAGTGTTTTCGGCAGAAAGTTTCAGTTGAGCTGTCTGTCTTAACTACTTATAGATACCTCTGGGACTGTGGGGGATATTTTATTATTTATTTATTTTTACTTTTTTAATTTGTTCTTTTTAGTTGTACATGAAGTAGAATGTATTTTGACATATTATACATGTATGAAATATAACTTCCCATTCTTGTGGTTATACATGATGTGAAATTACAATGGTTAACTGGGGATATTTTTATTCATTTTTTTTTTTTTTTGAACCAGGGATTGAACTCAGGGACACTTGGCCACTGAGCTACATCCCCAGCCCTATTTTGTATTTTATTTAGAGACAGGGTCTCACTGAGTTGCTTAGGGCCTCACTGAGTTGCTAAGGGCCTCGCTAAATTGCTGAGGCTGGCTTTGAATTCGCGATCCTCCTGACTCAGCCTCCCAAGTCATTTGGATTACAGGCCTGCGCCACCACACCCGGCCACTGGGGATATTTTTAAAAGAGTGTTTATCAGAAGATTTCTGGGCAATAATCTACTTTAAGAAAAAGAAGATAGGCACAGTGGTGCATGCTTATAATCCCAGCAACTTGGAAATCTGAGGCAGAAGGATCACAGGTTTGAAGCCAATCTGAGCATCTGAGGAGATGCTAACTAGAAGTAAAAAATAAAAAGGACATAGTATGTAGCTCAGTGCTGGAGTGCCCCCTGGAATCATTCCCTAGTACTGGAAGAGAAAAGAAAAAGGAGGACAAGGATGAGGAGGAGAATGATAATAGTATTGGATACTTGAAACTTTAGTTTTTTTCTTTCCTTACTTTTTAAAAAAAAAAAAAATGTTTTCTGAATTTTGCTTCTAGTGTGATGCTTGACATCTTTCACAGATGCACATATAAAATAAAACTGTTACCCTTGCAAGCTGGTAACATTCCCCACACATCTGAAAATGGCTTTGATGCATTTACAAGATGGTGACCAACAATTTACAGTAATATTTAATGGTGGAAATTCATCAGTTGTCAGCAGAAAAAGAGTTGCATGCAAGGAAGAAAGGGAAGAATATGGAAAATGTTACTTTGTAGTTTTAAAGGTATGTGCTCAACATGTTTGAACCACATTCTGGTAATTCCTAGAAAGGACCAGAAGAAATACTTTCAAAATAAAAGCTGTAAATACCTAAGGAAGACTATAGCAGTTTATTGTTGCTGCTGTAAAGAATTGCCACAAATTTAATAGCTTGCAACAATGCATATTCATTTCCTTGGAGTTTGGGAGGTCAAAATCATAAATGGTTTTCACTAGGCTAAAATAAAAGTTCGAGCATGCTGCATTCCTTCTGTAAATCCTAAGGGAAAATCTATCTTCTTACCTTTTCTGGCATCAAGAGACTTCTGGATTCGCTGACTCTGGCACCCTCACTTCTTCAAAGCCAGTAATTATCTTTGAAGCATTCCTAAGGATACCATCACTCCATTTCTGACTTATTTAAGAATTGTTGCAATTACATTGGGTCTACCTGGGAAATCCAGGATTAAATGTTATTTTCTAAAATTAATTCCTTTTTCCATGTGACAAGTCCCGGGGATCAGAAGTTTTACCTAGGACAGGGGTCAATTGTTCTACCTATTACATACTGAATTCATATTATTTGATCTAAGCTCTATGTATTGGGCTAAAATGAAGGTCCTCATGACTATTATCAAGGAGCAACTGTTATCGCAAGAGGCAGTGGCCCTCACCTATAATTCCAGTGGCTTGGGAGGCTGAGACAGGAGGATGGCAAGTTCAAAGCTAGCCTCAGCAAAAGCAAGGTGCTAAGCAACTCAGTAAGACCTTGTCTCTAAATTAAATACTAAATAGGCCTGGGGATGTGGCTCAGTGGCTGAGTGCCCTTGAGTTCTATCCCCAGTTTAAAAAGAAAAAAAAACGAGCAATCTTTCCTTGGGTTTGGGAACAAAGTTTGTTGTTGTTGTTGTTTTCTTTCTTTTTTCTCTTTTTTTTTCATTCCATTTCATTTTCATTTCTGTTATGTACCTGTTGTTTCTATTGTCCTAGTAGCTGAAACAATAATCTTGATAGGGGCTAAGGTTTTGTTTCTTCTTAATCATGGTTAAAAAACTTGTTTTGCTAAATAGTTTAGGACTTTACAGTTTTTTTTTTTTTTTTTTTTTTTAGGAAGGAGGTACAGAAGTGATAAGTAGAATCAATGTATATGGGTATGTTTGTATGAAGTTTTTGATATTTCCACAGACTTCAGGCAGGGAACTTTGGGAAGGGGCAGGTTAAAGAGGATACCGTGTATATATATAATGTCATTAAAATCTCCACATACTCAAAATCTTTAGTTGAATACCTTGAATTCTTTGGTCATTGTATTGTTATTCCTTTGGAGGCAATCAAATGTTAATATTAAATAATGGAAAAAAGGATGATATCCATTGGAAATCCAGAGTAGTTGAGTTCTGATGTTAACATTGCTTTCAAGCTTTTGATCTGAAGTGTAACTAGGATAGTGTTATAGCTACTTTTTTTTCCTTTCTTTTAGTTTGTTCTATGTACCTACCAATTAGTATGTGAGACTCAGGAAGAATTCTCAGTGCTGACCCCATTGACCATACAGAATTTTTTGATTCATTTTTTTCCATATTCACTTGTGTGTCTGTGGTTTATTTCATATTTACTGGTTCTCTAGGATTTATTTTTGTCTTTCAAAATTTGCATTTTGACAGTGGCTCAGTGTTTTATTATGTGCATGTCTATTTTCAATGTTAAAGTTTCTGGTACACACATTAGTAGATCTACTAGATAAAAATACCATAATTGTACCTGTTTTTGTCAGGATATGTTATATATCTCATTGGTTTAAATCTATAACTTGGGGGCTACTCATATATATACTATTTCAAAATATGTGTTGACATTGAATTAGCAAATCAATAATAGGTAATATAAGCCAATAGTTGATTGGAGTTAAGAAAAATTTAAGTATTTCTTACATACTTAGTATTATATCCCTTCTCCCTATAGAATGAACCATATAATGTGTATGTATATCTATACATTATAATACAATTACTCAATAGTATTGTCATTAGTCTTATTTTCAATGTTTAAATTGTTAAAAGGAATAATACACTCTACTTTAATGTGTTTTATTTCACTCAGTTTACCATTTCATTTTAATCTTATTAATGGATCTGTAGGTCTTTTAACAAAATATAATTACAGTCAAAAATTAGATATCCTTGTCAAAATAGTAAAACTATATCCAATATAGCACAAGATATAGTTAATTATTAATTTAATTTCTTCATATGCAGAAAGATAGATATGACTTTTTTCCTTATCTCTGGAAGAATTTCAAGGGAGATTTTCATTTCACTACACCATGGATAAGAGAAATCACTTAAACCATATAAATGTTTAAACTGAAAAGAAAAAAGTCTTATGGCAGAAAAGATGGGTAGCCTTCATGCTGGAGAGATGAACAGGTATGTGTATTTAAGTATTCACGATGCTATTAGAGCTCATAAAGTCATACAAAAAAGTTTTACTTAATTGACCATGGATTTCTAAAAGAAACACTCAAATAATGTTACAATGCCTTGAAACTTGTAAAAGAGGTTAATGAACACACACACACACACACACACACACACACATATATATATACACACACACACACACACACACACACAGTGATGTTGGAAACTTCACTTCCCTGCCAAAAGCCTTAATGTTTTATCTAGCATAGCATTTAAATGAACAATTGTAAAATCAACAAAAGAATCCGTTGGGATCTTTACTTGCTCCATTTTGTGCCAGGTTGCTTTGTATGATATTCCATTGCAAAGACAGCAAATTAACCAAAACCCGGTCACTAAAAATGAAAATCAAGAAGATTTCTTCATAACAGAGTTCTGGGACATACTTAATTGTTTCATATACTGATTTCATTTTTAGGAAAACATGAATTGTTATTATTTACATCCAGGGATATTAGAGACAATGAGTCATAATTATTAAAAAAAATCACTGTGTGTGATTCTTAAGACATCTACTTGCTCATCAACTCAGTACCCCTTTCTTGATCCTTTGAAACCACCTTTTCAGTTTTAATAATTGAGTTCAGAATAGTAACAGTTAAAAGGAATACGGCAACCTGATAAACCATTGGCAGAAATAGTTTAATAATGTGCTTTTCAGGCTCCTTTAACATTCAGTGTGTCTTCATGTTTCCCCTCTCCTGACGTGTGAAACAAGGGTTTTCTATAATCTAAGCTCCACACATGCTCTGTGATTAGAGTCTGTGAAACAGAGGTTCAGATAAACCCTGAAGAATATCATAGTCAAAACCAAACATCGCATTAACATTGGTGTTATTTTTTGCTAGTTAAAATAATTATGTCAAAAGAAATTGCAATTGCTTTTTATTTGGAAATTATAGTTACCTAGGACGTTTTTAGAAACAAGTGAAAGAGAGAGAGAGAGAGAGAGAGAGAAGAGAGAGAAAGAGAGAGAGAAATGAGAATAAATCCTTGTAAACCTAAAGAGGACAGAAAAACATTGTTACTCAGAATTAAATTTTGACTATGTGCCTGAAAGATGAATTTCCAACCTAATATGAAAGTATTATTTGACTGTTTTCTCTTGAAGTCTACAGTAGTAGAATCATTACAGATTCACACAGTGGTCTACTATGTGGTGCTAGGCATGCACCCAGTGGGTGTTCAATATGTTCTAATTATTGCTGCTGTTTCAGTACTCTAAAGCAGACTTGGAACATTGCATAATCAATAGAAGAAGTATATGGATTACATTAGTGGACTTTTTCTTTTTCTTTTTTACCTTGGGGTAAAGATGGTAAGGAGTAAATAGTAAATGCTGGATCCCACTGACCCAGCATTGGTGAAAGAGACACAGGACAGCATGAACAAAATGTCTACCCCAGGGTCCAGGCATTACAACAATTCCCTGCCCATTTTTGCCTAATGCAATTCAAACGCATCTTTAGGGAACATAGGCAAATTCAGCTCCTGTTCTATTTTCTCTGATAATTCACAGATCAGTTAAAAATTAAAGCAAACATAAAAGGAAAAAAAGGTTAAAGAAAAGGGGAAAAATGAAGGAAGGAAGGGGGGCTGGGAACATTCCTTTTGAATTTCATTGTCTTCAGGAAGAGGGACGCTATAACCCTTGGTTAGAGACAATGATTCTCCCTTACTATGAAGACTGTTTGCATTCCCGGTTCCAACTGTGACAACTGAGAAAAGCAAAACTGCCTGTAAACATTTCCAAATATACCCAGGCAGATGATATTTCCCAGCTTTAGAACTACTATAGGACTTTGTATCTTATAAAGCTCTTGCTAAATTAAAAAAACATACCCAGGATATATGCACACTGCACCAGTGGTTTTCAATTTTGCCTATATGTTGAGATCATCCAGAGAGTTTTTGAAATTCTCAATGTGCAGGAAGGACTCAGCTCAATTATATCAAAGGGTGTACAGTTAGGACCCAAGAACTGTTTTTAAAGCTCCTCTTCTCCAGGCTTGTTATTTGAATGTCATAAACCATTGTTATGAACTACCCACCCAGAAACTACGAATGTTTTAACTTAATAACCAAGACAAAAATGATAGCTGCCTCCCATCCATCCAAGTGTCTGGAACTAGAATGTTAATATGAGAAATGAAAGATGTTACCCATTATGGGTAGTCCACCATTTTCAGTATTATGCTCTTTTATATACATAGAATTTCAATCATCAGTGCCATTCAACAAAACATAAATTATTCCAATTTTTTTTAAATGAGAAGATCGAGGTTTGATAATTGACTCAAAGAAAGTTTCCAGGTACAAATGTGATGCTATCCACTTCTTTGTCTTTCAAAACATGAAATAATATTACCAAGGAACACTTCCTTGAGATCAACTGCAGCAGGGTCTGTGACCAGAGCCAGTCTAGCAGAACTTTCCCTTAAAGAGAAAGGCAAAGGGAGGAGAAAGCCAGTCAAAACCAGGGTATGCTTCTGGATCAACAACTCTGACATTTAAACTTAGGTCTGCATAGGGAGTTTCTGTCGGTCAGACCTAGCAGATGCTAAAGCACAAAATAATGGGACATGAACATGAACTCTAAAGTTCACAAGAAAGTTTGGTGAGGAATGCAGGGGAAAGGATAGTATAGGCATAATAGTACAATTTTAATTTTTTAGCCATTTCTATTAGGGTCAGTGTTTTTAATATACAAAAACAGTCCAAAACTACATACAATCCCAAAATAAAAACAATATCTTGGGACTGGGGCTGTAGCTCAGTGGCAGAGCACTTGCATGTGTGGGCACTGGGTTCCATCCTTAGCACCACATTAAAAATAAATAAAACAAAGACGTTCTGTCCATCTACAACTACAAAATCAATTTAAAATAATAATTTCTTGAAGTTTATAATTCTTATCTCAAAATGACGAGACATATATATTATGTACATGTAATGACTGCAGCAGTCAAAATAGACAATGAGATATTGAGGAAATGCATCATCATGAAAATAAAGTCTCTTAGGAGAGTAGTTTTAAATACTATAAATGCATTTTTTATTTCCATACATTTTATTGAAGTAAAGGGAAAATAATGTGCAAAGAGAGGAGGAATAAAGAATTACAACATTCACCCACATAAAAGGAAAAAAAAACTTTTAATTAAGTTAAAATATTACCTTACAATACAAAATGTGTTCTACTTCTTTGTTATAGTAGAAAACTTAATGCCATATTTCATTTTTTGAATTATATGTGTTCTAGATTTAAAGGCAACTTTATTTTTTCTAAAATGTACATAATAATTATAACTCCACAAGTGCCATGTATTCATGTAAATCTGTTTTAAATTCGTGCAGTTTAGCAAAGAAATATGATTAAAAATTAAAATTATTGGTATTTTCCAAAGCATTAGTCAAGAAAATTTTATTTCATTGTTTAGTTCTTATTCCCTTGTTTTGTTTTCTAAAAGTTACTTGGGAATACTATAAATAAAATGTAAAGAGGAATTATGAGTTTTATGTTGAAAAGAAACATTTGTTTAGCATTTTCTTTTTATCATATTATATAAGAGTTGAAATGACTAAGAGTTTAAATTTCTAGCTACATGCTTACTTTGCTTAAATTAAAATATTTCAAGTATTTTAAGCAACAAATTCTAAACATCTACAAGACAGTAGTTGGGAAAATAAATGACCTACAAGGACCAGCTACTGGGTTGGTAATCAAATCTATAATATCGTGTCTTGAAAGGGAATCATGGGGCTGCATACTAAATACCTGACATTATTTTTCCTACTCCCAAAGAGAATATGACTTTCCCCTGCAAAACATTTAAATTGTAGTTTGTATCCAATGCTCTCAGACTCTCAAATTGTTTAAGACTTTAAAATTTAATCAAGGGATTTCTTAATGGAAGCAAGGAAGAGCAACATCAGAAATACATTTGACAAAAGGGTAACAAATTTCTACTTAATTATTTACAATGGCCATATACAGCTACACAGAGACAGAAAAGTAGTCAGACTCCTGTGCGTCAAACTCAGCCGTCTGAAAGAACAAGGGCATCAATTCGTCCTCACACCATGCAAACAGTTTTCAAGATTGCATCTTGTTGATCTTGATGAAATTACAAGGCTAGGATCTGAAGCTGCGTGCTGGTAATTTATGGCCACAAGTCACTCTGAATTGAACGTTTTCAGGGTACAGAGAGCTTACTTGTCATTTACATGCATCTCATTTTGTCAACTGAAACATGTTTTTCATCATTGCTAAAAGCCACCACTGTTTTTTACTTTCTCTCTCTTTCTACATCTCTCTGTCTAGAATAAAACAGACATGCTTTCCACTGAGCCCAATATTATAACAAACATCAACATGAAATGATAGAATAAAACAATTTACCCTACTAAATTTAGGTCAGGGATTTTCTTTTTCTTTTCTTTTCTTTTTTTTTTTTTTTTTTTTTTTTTTTTGAAATTTACTGAACGAGAATTATGGTGTAATCAAATATTTCACTTGTTTTGTTCATAGAAAACAAACCCTTATCTAGCATAGTTTGGATTATGCATGTGCTTATATTCTCCCACAAATAATTGTCATGGTTTTCTATTTGTTTTCTCCCTCAAATGATTATCCAACATTTCTGTTGCTTAGAAATAGAGATACACTTTCAGAACAATATTTACCATTCTTGAAACTTTTACTATATACCAGCCTTGGTATTTTTAATTTTAAAATTGCAATATAAATTAGATTTTTAAAATTTTCATTGGGGTATTTTTCTTCAAGGAATGACAATGCAAATAAATTTAAAGGTCTCTGAATAATTCTGTGTCTTGGAGAAATGCTATCAACTTTTATAATTAAGAAACAAAAAGAATAAGTAAATGCTAGCTAGGCATGGTGGTACACATCTGTAATCTTGGCTACTCAGGAGCCTGAGACAGGGGATATTGAGTACTAGTCAACCTGAGCAACTTCGTGAGACTCTGTCTCAAAAAAACAATGAGTAAATCATGCATACATTTATGAGTTATAGGTTTTAATTGAACAAGTTAAACTCTCTGATTATCCAACTTCCTAAGAATTTATACAAAACCAGATGCATATCATACATGAAATTCTTCAGCATATCTTGAATCTTTATTTTTCAGTGTATCTAAGAACTGACACCAGAGAATCTTGTGTCATATTAAAAGAAAGATGATTCTCTAAGCTAATTTAGTGATATATACAATTAGATTTCATTAGCAAAACTGCATAGAAACATTTGTGATTTTCAAGTGTCTGAAAGTTGTAAAATCATTGAACCCTATAGTCAGAAGGAATCATATGAATCATAATATTCCACCTAAAAGGCAATTCCTCTACCACATTCTACACAAGAAGTCACTGAGTCATTGAGACAAAACATGAAAATATAACTCAAATCCAAAACCCAAGACCTTTTATTGCATATTATGTATCTCACTTGTGTCTCTTACTGAAGCAAAAGAAACAGGTTTCCCTAGGATCTCTCTCCATCTTGTTTATCATGCAAATATATATGAAGTAGAAATCACATTTCCCACACTGAACTAACATGTCTTATGATTGATCTCTGTTCATTTCAGATTCTGCATCCTATGTACAAAGGATAATCACTTTTTAAACCTATGCTATTTGAAACAGAATTATTTTAGAATGTCGCACTTTCCTTTGCCACATAAACCATCCCCCAAAATTCCTTCTCTTTTGGTTTTAAGAATTTACTATAATAACAACAAATTTGAGAGAGAATTGATGCAGGATAATTGAGAAACAGTCACAAATTATGATATATTTTTGTTTAACTCCATGAGAACTCTTAAGCATTCCGTTTTCCAAGGAACACTCAAGAATTTCCATAAGAAGGAATGGTAGTAATAGATACAAAAATATATACTTACCAAGAAATGATAGTGAAAGAAACACCATTTTATATTTCAAGAACTGATCAGATTCTGAGATATTATCTAATTAGCAAGATAACATGTTTTCAGCCTTCCTTAAGATAATCTGGAAGACATGAAACTCTGGGGTCAGAGACAAAGAATTGTATTATGTATTATTCACCATGGAGCAGGCAGCATGTCATTCTCTATTGCCCCCAAGTTTCAAAAAGAATAAGCAGAGCTCAGGTGAATTTGCACACAATAAGTTTATTTCAAAGCTAAAGAACTTGGAACTTAGGAAACCCTAATCTTTTTAAAGTGGCTACTGACAAAATCATCTACACTGTTCTTGGAGGGAGACATTATCACTTCTAAACTGGTCAGCAAACAAATTTGTATTCTGTTCTGAAGAAAGACACTATTGCTATCATCCAAGGCTGTTTGCTATACAAACATCCTTGAACTTTAATAGAGGACAAAAATTTAATCCTACTGAGGAAATGAAATAGTATGAAGAACTGTCTCCCAACATTAATATGTGACTTTGCACTTCACTGTAACTGTAGGATTTTAAAACTAGTAGAAACAATTAGACTGGGCAAATCTATTACAATGAGCCAAAGAAAGGCTAACACCTGACATATATTTGTCACTAAGATTTGTGGAAGCTTTCTATTGAACTTAACTGATTTTTTTGATTATGATACTTACTCATTTCTCTTGATCTAAGGATATTCTTGGTATAATAGCAGGGTCAGCAAAAACATTAGATTTTTTTTTAAATTGAAACATTCATCCGTTTTGCATGACTTTCAGCCTGAATATAATTAAATGTGATGAGTTTTAGAAATTAGTAGTTTTGGTTTTCAAAAGTTATCTTTTTCTCATTCTTTGGTTGACTATAGTAAATTGCTTATGACCATCAAAATCCATCTGAATGCTTCTCTCCCTTCTTCTGTATCTTAGAAATACAAGCTACAACATGAATTTCAGATCCTTGTTCCTATGTCTGTGTTCAACCACTGGGCACAAAATGGGGAAAAAATATCTCTACTCCCATGTAAGTTAAATGACACAATAATCTACAGACTTACACTGCCTGAAATTGTCAAAGTTCTTCAGAAATTTCATGGAAAAAGCATTTTAATTCTTTGCAATCAAGGTTTATTTTAAAAGTCAGTGTGAGCATTATAAAAAAGGAATAACAATCCACAAGTAGGGAAAAATATTTTGCGTTTTTTTGCATTTGCATATAAAATTGATTAATTGACAAAAAATTAAAAATGCTAATTGCTCATAAAAAGCGACCTAGTAGAAATATGGACAAAAGTTATAAATAAATCACAAGATAATACAAAGGTAAAGAAATATTTGAAAATATGCTCAACTTTGGATGTCAAAAAATATATAATTACAATGAAGTAAGTTCCATACCACTAACTCCACAAAAATTTGAATGTATATGAATATAAAATCCTGCAAGTTTTGTAGTGCTCAGGAACTCTCATACATTGCCCAAGTACTTAAAAAATGGTATAATTACTCTGGAAAACAATTGAATGACATAAGATGAATAAGTAAACTCTTATAAATTTGTCCCAGGAAACAAGTAAAAGAGCACTTTAGCAGTATTGCTTTTAAATACATGTAAATGGAAACAATCTAATTTCCACCAAAAGAATGATCAAATAAACTTTCATAGAATGAATACTGTGCAGAGGAAAACTGATTGCATTATAGTAATGAGCATCAAAATTGTACAAACAGAAACTACAACATGAAATTACCTTTAGAAGACAAAGATAAATACTGCAATTGTAAAAACACATGAACATAATACATATGTTACAACAAAAATAAAAGGAATGATAAAACAAACAGATTTGGAAATTGTGTGTGTTTCTTTAACAAAAAGACAGCATGGTGAAAAAACTTCACAAAAATAATAGCATCGTTTCCTATCTTTAACAAAAACGGCATGGTATTGGCACCAAAATAGGAAGGTAGACCAATGGTACAAAATAGAAAACACAGAGACAAACCCACATAAATACAGTTATCTCATACTTGACAAAGAAGCCAAAAACATACAATGGAGAAAAGATAGCCTCTTCAACAAATGGTGCTGGGAAAACTGGAAATCCATATGCAGCAAAATGAAACTAAACCCATATCTCTCACCCTGTACAAAACTCAACTCAAAGTGGATCAAGGGCCTAGGAATTAGACCAGAGACTCTGCACCTAATAGAAGAAAAAGTAGGTCCAACTCTTCATCATATCGGCTTAGGACCACTCAGTCCTTAACATGACTCCCAAAGCACAAGAAATACAAGATGGAATCAATAATTGGGACAGATTCAAACTAAAAAGCTTTTCCTCAGCAAAGGAAACAATCGACAATGTAAAAAGAGAGCCTTCAGAGTGGGAGAAAATCTTTGCCACGCACACTTCAGATAGAGCACTAATCTCCAGAATTTATAAAGAGCTCAAAAAACTTTACACCTAGAATACAAATAATCCAATCGATAAATGGGCTAAGGAAATGAGCAGACACTTTACAGAAGAAGATCTACAAGCAATCAACAGATATATGAAAAAATGTTCAATATCTCAGTAATAAAAGAAATGCAAATCAAAACTACCCTAAGATATCTTCTCACCCTAATTAGAATGTCTATTATCAAGAATACAAGCAGCAACAGGTGTTAGCGAGGATGTGGGGAAAAAGGTGCACTCATTCATTGCTGGTGAGGTTGCAAATTGGTGCAGCCACTCTGGAAAGCAGTATGGAAATTCCTTAGAAAACTCAGAATGGAACCACCATTTGACCCAGCTATCCCACTCCTTGGCCTATACCCAAAGGACTTAAAATCAGATTACTACAGTGATGCAGCCTCATCAATGTTTATAGCAGCCCAATTCACTATAGTGAGATTGTGGAACAAACCTAGATGCCCTTTAATAGATGAATGGATAAAGAAACTGTGGTATATATATACAATGGAATATTACTTAGCCATAAAGAATAAAAAATTATGATATTTGCAGATAAATGGATGGAGTTGGAGAATATTATGTTAAGTCAAATAAGCCAATTCCAAAAAAACAAAGGCCAAATGATTTCTCTGATAAGGGATTGATGACATATAACGGGGATGGGGGAGGTAAGGGAAGAATGGAGAAAGGATGGATTGTATAGAGGAAAATGAGGGGTGTGTAGGGGGCGGGGAAGGAAAGATAATAGAATGAGACAAACATCATTACCCTCTGTATATGTATGAATATGCAAATTGTATGATTCTACTTTGTGTACAACCAGAAAAACGTTAGCTGTACTCCATTTGTATACAATGAACCAAAAAAAAGAAATTCATTAAGATATCTTTGGGTGAAAATTGTTTAATTAAAGCAAATCCTAGACATTATATAATTTTACCAATAAATACTTACGTATTTCTAACAGGCAAAAAAAGAAACCAAAAAACAAAAAACAGGACAGCTTGTTTTAATTTAATTATTTATTATCATGATTATTTTTTATTATGATTCATAATTTACACATTTATAAAACACTGTGTACGAACCAACTATTTCATGAAAGATGGGGGTAAAATCAGTTTGAATATGTAAAACTGCCAAAGGAATGGTATATATCTGAACACACACACACACACACACACACACACACACAGGAGGAAGGAAAGAAAGGGAGAGAGATTTTAAGAACTTTTTTGGTTTGGGTTTCCTTTAATGATCGTTTTTATATTGTGAAATGCCAGTTTTAAATGCAAATATAAGTGCATTCAATGTGTATTTAGAAAGTTTTAAATGATATGATTTACATTTAATATCTTTTACATGCATAAATGTTTTATACTTATTAGAAGTATGGAAGCACTACCTAAAAGAACCTCAGTAGCTTTTCTTTCTTTTTTTATGGACACATAAAACTATGTATTTACCAGTATCCCATTATGTTTCAATACATGCATACATTGAGGGGTGTTCCTACCAGGGTAAGAATATCCATCTTCCTGAAAATTTTTCTTTTGTAGTAAAAACTTTCAAAGAATTTCTTCCAGTTTTTAGATATATAAAGTATGATTTCCATCTTTGATACTAAACTTTTAGATTTGAATAATAACATTTTTATATTGTCTGTTGTGATCACATGACAACCTTCAAAGCAATTATGAGCTGGCTAGATTGCTGCGATTCATTCTCCCTTGTGGTTTACCTGTGTCATTATGTATTTACTTGCTGAAAATAATTTGCCATTTTAGGTACATCACATCATTTCTTTTAAATTGGATAGTGTTTTTGTAATATTTATTTTTCTCTAACATATCTCTATATTACATTAGTTTTTAACAAGGAATAAGAGAATGAGTAGAGACCTTTGATTTCAAAATGCCATGTATAAGAAGACAAGTACTTATGTGTAGATCCATATCTGTTTAAAAATTTGTTTATATAGAATTGAGTTTTCCAAGTAAATTTGCTATAGTATTGACACTATTGTGTAATACATCTGTTTTATAGACTGATCAATTATTAATCACTGAATTTTAAAGTGTGACTCTTGCAAAATTCCATTAATATTTCATGAAACTTTGCTGAATTTTGTGGTATCTAAAACATGTGTTTGTTTCTTTGGGATCTACTGATGATTGTTTTAAAATACTCCCTTTATAAATAATGTCCATATGGTATGTTAATATTATGTATCATTGGATTAGAAAGTTGGGGGGCTCAGCTCTTCATGTCAATGATAATTTTATAATTTCTGGAATATTACACACAATCATTAGACTTTTAAACTACAGAGAATACAGATATCTTAATTTTTGTAAGAATGACATTCTCAATATCAATAAATAATACAAAACACCTAGAGTTTTTCTGATTTACACTTCATCTCTAGATCTTATAACAGGATAAAGACCCAGGCTTCCTTTGATCTCTCTAAAACTATTCTACACTAGAAATGGGAGGCTATATCCTAAATTTTAGGTTAAAATTATACTTTAGATGCCATTGACTGTATAGGAATAAAATTATATTTGTTTACCAAAAATTTATATAAAGAACCTCACTATGAAAATATGATTTTACCTGGTAATGAAACTTGCAACATTTGTAGCTGCAAAATAAAATATATGAATGTACTTATTTGTTGCTTATTCATTACATAGTGAAATTATTTTTTTCTGGTGCTTTTTATTTAGAATTACAGAAGCAAGGAATACAATTTGAATATGGAAGAACAATCACTGAAATTTTTCCTTATTTTTTGTAGTGATTTTCTCCAGTGCACTAAGCCATAGATTTGATGCAAAGAAAAGATGTCATGATTTTTATACTCAAAATTTGTGTGTGTAAATACTTGTAAGTTTTATATTTATGACCACATATGTATTTGTGCATGAATATATACTTGTGTGTTTACATATGATACATATACCTGTTAAGTGGATAGCTATAGAGATACATAGATATATAGATGTTGAGTATAATTATGTAGATAAAAATTTTGACTTATGATTAACATAATCTAAAACAGGAATTTCTGAGATCCACTATTATAGCATAAAGACAAGAAAATTCTTATAATTAAAATACAAACTTCCCAGCACTTTCCTTTCTAGTTATTTACCAACAGCTCTCTACAACTGTTCATGCTGTTTCTTCTGAACAGAATGCCTAAACCATTTGTTCCTTTTACTTCTCTTTCAAGTTTTAGCTCCAGCATTACTTCTACCTACACACATTTCTCTGATCTTCCTAAGAGGAGAAAGCAATGCCCTACATCTTTAAAAATTTTTAAACTTCAATTTGCAATATTAACTTGGCTACCACCATGCTATGTTTATTTTTTTAATTGTCAAACTTAAGTATCAAAAATTGTTAAATTATATATCGTTTATGGGACACAAAGTCCTTTGAGGGCAAGGTCTTATTCATCTTCTTATTACTAAATTTAAACATCATAGGTTTTCAGCTGACATCTACTGAATATTATAATGAAGTGAAACACACTAAAAAATGAGTAATATAAGATTAAAATTTTATAGATTATACAAGTGAAATTAATTTTTATGTGTTTATATGAATCATGATTTTATTTATTTATCATTCTCACATTTATATGAAAATAAGACATCAAATTTTTCTGAATTACTGACTAGAAATGCAGATTCCTGGGCCTTGCAGACCTAAGAAATCAAAATGTGTGGTCCTTGGGACTCTGAATTCTCTAGTTTTAATTAACTCTCAAGTTTATTCTTAGGTATAATATGAGAATAAATCCTTACTAAATAATATAAGAAAAATGAGATTTTTTTGTTTTCTGTTAATTTTCAAAAATGCTATTAATTTAGATCAGTTAAAAGGCTGACTGACACATGAGACAAAACTCATTTCGGTTTCAATAATGAACTGAGTTCAATTATAGCTTCCTCAGTCAGAGATTTTTAATAATTTCAAAATAAAAAGAAAAACGTTCAAATGAACCATTTTTTCTAAATTACATCTCAGTTGACAAAATTTATTGAAGGACAATCAAAGGTTTATATAATAGTCATTTATCTATATCACAATATAACATATATAAGTATATAAACAGTAATCAGAAGATACATTATTCAGCCAAAATCTTTGAAACTTTAAATATAATTTGTGAAATATAAAGTATACTCCCTTAGCCATTCTTACTAAAATTGTTGTACCCAATCCATATTCCTAAATGTAATTATAGCCGTGTATTGCATAATGGCATTTCAGTCAATCATAGACCACATATGGTAAAGTTCCCATAGATTATTTAGTTCAGTGATGTTGTAGCTACCTTAATTCATTTAAGTACACCATATAATACTTGTACAACAATCAAATGGCCTAAAGACATGTTTCTTAAAACATGCCTCTTTCTTAAGCAATGAAAAGTTGATTATACAATTAATGAAATAAGTATGCTTCAGTTTTTAGCCTTCTCTTGTCAGGGAAATATATGACTTGCAAATGGGTTTGTATTTCTGTATGGATGAACACACACAAACTCACATTCATGACTTTTTTTCTTAAGTGCCATATGGTCTATTTTTAAATGTTTTGTCATCCAGATTGTTTAGACTTTTACTGTTGATTTGGCTTATCTAACTCATTTTCAGAAGTGAAATGAGATTTCTGATTAACCTGACTCATTCTTAAATGTATAGATTAAATGCCCTTTAATGTGTCTGCTCACATCTGGTATTCCAGATGTTTGCTGTAATAATCATGTGAAAATCAACACAGTATTTTCAGGGACATGAAAAACACTGAAGAATGAATGAAGGTAGAATTGTGTTTCTTTTTGCATAATTTCCCAGAAATTGTGTATTCTGTTCTGTACTACCCAAATCCAATTGGCCAAAAAGCTCAACACTCCTAATCCAGCCTTAAGTAAATAGCATGAAATGTGTTTACTATTTGAGGTTTCTCCTTAGTGCAGAAATCTTACTGACAGAATATCCTCAAATGAGACATCTTGAAATATTTTCCTTATCATGATTTCTTTCTTTTTAAAGTCAGAATTGAGTTTAATGGGTATAGTGCAGTTTGAGCCAGATGACCATCACCAGAGGCTACACAGCCACACAGAAGCAGCCTATAAGGCAAGATTCCAGTTGCAGGTATTAAGAGAGAAGCTGGTAATAAGTAGGTGTCACTTTAGGAGTGGTTGGCATCAGACAATAGGTGGGGACACTGAAACACTGAGGCATCATGCATGCTTCTGTGTGAGTGGCAGTTAGATGTATTTGCATGTAGATGTGAGGGTGCTCCTTTGTATTAAAGGAAAAAAAGTTGAGGCGCAGAAGTTTTTCTTCAGCTCACCTGAATTAATACTTGAATATCAGAATATGAATGCTAGCAAGCATTTCTGAGTTTATGGCTCTATAACAGGGAGAATTCAGTGAAAACTAGTAATTTGATAGTTATTTTTCATTCAATAACGGTGTTTTGTACAAAATCAGAGTTTTTTTTGACAATTGTTAATTTAAGTATTTTAATTCCAGTATTTTGACATATGAAAACGAAGAGCATAAAAATCAAGAAAAATGAATGACAAATAATGAGTGATTAAGACATCATTTATGAGTTAAACAAATTCAAGAGTGGTAAATACAGAATAGGGAAGACACAAATGAACAAAAAATATGTATGGAAATAATTCTATCCCAATGTGAGCTGGTATTTATTTGGTGCTTCAAAATTTAATCAAATTAAAATATAAAAAGCATTGTTTAAGGCCAAATGGAGCAATATTTTATCATGTTGGAGATATCTTTTGTTCAATTCTGGACATCTATGTTACAAAGAACATTAGCCAACAATCATTTAGTGAAGAAAACAACCATTTTAATTTACTTTAACATCCATCAGCATGTTAATTATTTGCCAAGCACCTTGCTAGATATCATAGAGGGTTTATAAAGCATTTTACAGGGCACATAATTTGTAAAATTATGGTTGTGGTGAAGAAAACTTTGTATGAGGCGGATTGAAGTTGGAAGGAACACATTGCATTCACTTTGCATATATGAAAGACCTGGAATAAAGCCTTAGAATACATTCAGTATGCATTTAACTGCATAGAAAAATAACTGAATGGACTATATTGCAAGGTAATAATTTTCCTATTAATCTACATATTCAAGCAGAGGATTGGTGACATATTTCTGCACTCCATGAAAAGAAGATAGCGCTATAATTTACATTTGGTGAAACACCAGCAGTTCAAAATTTTCTTACCAGTGTTTTATGGCATGTGCAGAAATAGAACATAAGGAGCCTGCCTCTCTTTCTTCCCAATACACTTTGACTTATCTGCATGATATTGACCAGGCTGCCTCATCTTCTTCAGCAGTAGATAATGCATTATAGCTACTTTATATTAGAAAAAAATAATAGGCTGTGAAATGTTGTTCCAACTGTGCATACTGTGTCCAGGAGAAGAGAATACAATAACTTCCCTTTTCCAGAAGGATCATGAGGTTATGAAAAAATCATTTACTACTTAGAAAAAATCATGGTATTACTATTTCTGAAATATATATATATATATGTATATGTCTTACTATTTTATTTATACTATAAAAATCATTTATATTTTATCCCTTCTGTCATGAAAGGGCAATTTGGGATAAAATTTTAATAAAAAATATCCAGTTTGCTTATCAACTGACTTTGACAAAAATGCAGCACATAAAAATATTACCAGTTAAGAATATACTCATTTCATAGGGCTGGGGTAATGTGCTCACCTAGTACGTGTGAGGCATTAGCTGTAATCCTCAGCACCACATAAAAATTAATAAATAAAAAAAGGCATTGTGTCCATTTACAATTAAAAATATTTTAAAAGAATATACTCATTTCATTTTGAATAGTATGAGATCATTATGTACCAATCACGATTCTTAATATACCATATAGTTTTTTCTCATATAAGTAGGTTTTAACTGTATAATACAATAGCTCACTGATCAATAATAAGAGAAAAGTACATTTTTACATAAAGAATATACTAAATTAATGGATCATTGTTTACAATACAAGCAATGTGTAAGATAACACAGCATTTCAAAATGTAAGAAAGTTTTTGGAACTGGTAGCTTTTTTTTTTTTTTTCGTGGTGCTGTGGATTGAACCCAGGGCCTTGTGCATGTGAGGCAAGCACTCTACCAACTGAGCTATATCCCCAGCCCAGAAGTGGTAGCTTTATATTTTGCCAAGATATGGTGTTTATTTCCATGAAATCATGTTAACCTAGGATCTCTTTGATCGTGACCAGGGTAGATAATTTTTGCAATAATCTTCAACTTTTTTATTATTGCATTATAAGTATATGTAATAGTGGGTTCTGTTGTCACATATTTACACAGACACAAAACCTAATTTAGGACAAGAAGGGAATTTGGGTGGGAACACTGATGGGTGTAAGAACAGGGATGATAAGTGCATCAGTGATACAGGCAACTGCACCTTCCCTTGGGTACCACCTGATTCTGACTTCCACAGCCCAGCATCCCCTTGCTTCTGCCTCTCATCTGAGTCAGATTCTCTAATTTCCCCATGTTTTCTGAGAACTATCTAGCATCCTTCCAACATGTATGTATTTTGAGCCTAAGAGAGTCATTCAGAGTTTGGTTTTGGTGCTTACAGTCAAAGACATGAGTGTGTGACATAATTAATTCACCAGGAGTTGGTTTTGATATGTAATAGAACTATAGTAATACAATTGATACTTCCTTCATAGAATTGAACATGTGGCTATTGATTTGATCCTACATCCTCTTTGTTCCTGGAGTAGTCTCCTTTCCTTCTATTCCTCTGATGTTTTGGACATCTTAATATGTTAATATAATCGCTTAGTGATCTGCTCTGTCTTCTGTGATGTCTTACCTGAACAACCTTACTCCTAGTCACTCCATTATTCCTTTTAGAGCTCAGATCTTTACCAGAACTTAAACTATATTATGGTAATCACTGTCCTAGAAAAAGCCATTTTGAAGTGACATGTATCACAATAAGAGGGCTGATACATTAGTATTGTATACTTTCGCATCTTACAGTTGTATTTTTCACTGAAATACAGTGTTTCATACCATTCATTTTGTGTAATGGAATTGATGGTATATTTCTCAGGACTGGATTGATTTAGCCCCATTTATGAGAATTGATTCATTTTGGAACATTTGACAAAATAGTTGGTACCCAAATAATGCTGTTTACAGAAAACATAAACACATTATTGAATGAAGAATGAACTGAAAGATCATAAGTTCTCAAAGATGATACTCACAGCAAGAGAACTAAATTGCATAAAAATCAAGTCACTACTCTAAAATACACGGTGCAATAAAAACTTGAGAGAAAATGATGAACTCAGTGTAAGATGAACTCAATTTCTCAGCCATTGCCATGAGTGTAGATGCACATCCTGCTGTTATGTGAACAATTACCATGCCTGGAGGGAACTGAATGGCTGCTGGCACCTATTGGTAGATGGAATAAAGGCCTAAGATCATTCTTCCATCAGGAGGCTCACATGCCATATGCTACCAACTAATACATTAAATTGGCATAATGAAGAAGATAACACATTTTACCACTGTCCCTTACATTGCAAAAACTATAACACCATTATATAAATTGCCTATAATTCTTTGAATGTTTTTTTCTTGCAAATCTTTAAAAATTTAGACCAACACAGTAATAGAAAATAGTCCAGTGGTTTAGTTTGATAAAGAGTGTAAGGTACATTGAATTTTGACCTACATATTATTTCCTCCTTTTTTCCTTGAAACTTTCAAGCTATATTATGGTCCATTGCATTTAATACTTCATTCTCTATGCATCTTTTCAATAAAGTATGTAGGAATACCTGAGGCAATGTGGTTTGCATTACAGGAAGAAGCATAATTATGGAACAGGTAGACCTGCTCCTCTCAGAAGCATAGGCACACCTCTGCTGTGAATTATGCTCTCTGTGAATACCCAGAGCCCAGGCACTTCCTCTTCCCTTATAAGGTTTAATCAGGAGCCTAGCACAAGGATATCAGGAAAGTTTGCTAACTGCTGATTGGTTGTGTGTATCCAGGGCCTAGCCAAGACCCAGGAATCCAGGGCCCAAACATCCAGGGCCCAGGCCCTGGCACTTCCTCTTCCCTTATATGGTATGATCATGAGCTTAGTTCAAGGGAGTCAGAAGAGCTTAATAGTTGGTGATTGGCTACTATATGCTATATAAGCTTTGTAGTTCTGCAATAAAATTTGAGTCTGTCTCCAGAACCGGCTCCTAGCGTAAGACGTCTGCGCAGTGCATCCATCCTCCTTGCTCCTGCAGGCCACTTCTGTTCCACTTCACAACAAGGTATAATAGTGCATAGGAAATATGGAAGTATAACACTGAAAAATATTATTTACATTAGGTGAATTATTCTTATGAATATGTTTAAATTGTAAATTTTTGACTTCTGGTTAACTGTTATTACTGTTTTCTTTTATAAAAAATAAAACAAATGGCATTATTTAGGGTTTGAGTCAAGGGGCCAATAAAAGCTTGAAAACTGGTTGAGAATTTAAACTAAAAAGTCTGCAGGACCAAATATCTTTAGATCTGACAAATCAAAGTGAGATTGTATGGATAGGGTGGAAACTGGTACATGGAATAAAGACCTAAGTTCATTCTTCTATCATGAGACACCTCACAGGCATTATACTACAAACCAATACATCAAATCAGCAAATTTGGTCTATTACTCATGGCAGAAACTTCACATCACTAAAAAGGAAAATGGGCAGACCAAGGAGAGACCACTTGGAGTGATAAATAGTGATGTGCATGTGATGAGTTATCCTAAAGCCTCTCATAATCAAATAGACTGTATTCTACATTTCACTATGCACAGCACAACATGCAAAATGAATTTAGGACATAGTCTTTCTGGTCAAGGAGCTAAAAATTCAAATCAGGTGCCAACATATGCAGAGTTAAAATATGAAAAATAAAAATTTCAGAGGATAATAAGATGCAAATTAAATGGGCTTGGTCAAATTTCTCTAAAGCTCCTGAAAAGTTGAAGGTTTCCTGCAAAAGGTAGAGTATGATGTGGTCCATAAAGGATGGGAAGGACAAAATTAGGTGGGGTAAAAGCATCAGAAAAATGCCATGGAAAGAAAAGCCAGAAGCAGCAAAGACATTACATTACCAATGAACATGCTTTATTTTAGGGGAATAGACTGATGAAATGTCAAAGAATAATTTGATCAATGTTTGGTAAGAAGGCGAAGATAGATCATGAAAAATATTTAATGCAGATCTTTGGACTTGACCTACTACATTATAGGGAAATACTAAAGAAAACACAAAAATTTTATTCAAAGCTAATACATATTAATGCAATTCCCAGCTAATGCCTGGCTGATGTGCAGGATGTAATCTAACTAAAATAATTTCCCCTGCTTTATAGTTTTAAAGGAAGGAGAAATCTCCAGAAGTTATAACATCTAGAATTTCCCAGGTATTATTAATATTGTGTTGACAAAGTATTCTAGGTGTGTCAGCTAGTATCAATTTCTGGTTTCTTTGTTGTAAAAAGGCTTTCTGTTTGCTCAGAGTTTATTTTGAGATTTCAAAAAGATAAAAATAAAATATGGAATTTCTGCATAAGATTACTTTGTAAATTGAGATTTTGAAACTTTTACTTCTCTTACAATCTGCTTTTTTTTTCAAAATGTGCAAAAATGGTTGACTAAATATGTAAGTAGTGCCAGTCATGGTGGTGCATGCCTGTAATTGCAGTGGCTCAGGAGGCTGAGGCAGGAGGATTGTGAGTTCAAAGCCAGCCTCAGCAACAGCAAGGTCCTAAGCAACACAGTGAGACCCTGTCTCTAATAAAATACAAAATAGGGTTTGGGACGTGGCTTAGTGGTTGAGTGCCCCTGAGTTCAATCTCTGGTACCCTCCTCTCCCAATAAATGTACGTAGACATTTTAAATATCTAACAAAATAAACATTTACAGATATTAGTGATAGAATGAAATACAAATCAATGAGTTGGGGGTTAAGCCACACAATTCCTGAATGTTATAGTCAGCTTTGAATTTCTTTAACAAATATATAAGATAATCAACTTAAGAGAAAATGTTCATTGTTTTTCCTCATAATTTGAGAGGTTTCAGTCCAAGATTGAAGAGCCCTGTTGCTTTGGGCCTACAGGGAGACAACACATCATGGCAGAACCATGTAGCTGAGCAAAATCACTCATTCCATGGTCAGCAAGCTAAAGAAAGAGAGAAGAAGGGAATGAAGTACTACTATCTCCTTCAAGGACATGCTTCCAATGACCTAATACCTCCCACTAAGCTCCATCTCTTCAAGGTTCACCACCTTCCTACAGTGTCACTCTGAGATCCAGGACTTTAACATGTGGGTCTCTGGAGAACATTCAAGAACCAAAGTATAGTCCTAGGTTTCAGGACTCAGTGTAGAGTGTAAAAGCTTAAGTTTACCTTGTCTAAATAAGAACAATGGAAATCTGTACCATAAATGACAGGAGATCAGAAGTAAGTTCCACTTGTAAATTTAAGGCAAATAAGAATTTCAACTAATAGTAAGTTCACATCAAATAGAGCTGACATTATAAATGTATCTGGGAAGGAGACAGACAATGGTCCAACTAAAAACCTAGATCAGTCCACCTCCAGCTTGGGATCTAAATTTATAACTTATTCAGTGTCTTAGTTCATTCAGGCTGCTTCCATAATAGGGTACCATAAACTGGGCAACTTATAAACCATCCAAGTTTATTTCTTACAACTGTGGAGGCTGGGAAGTCTGAGATCAAGGCACAGACTTAATGTTTGGTGATGACTTGTATTCTGACTCATTGACAGTTATATATTTTTTTTACTTTAACTTCACATGGCAGAGTTTTTTTACTTTAACTTCACCTGGCAGAGTTTTTTTACTTTAACTTCACCTGGCAGAGTTTCTGTGGTCTCTAACATGAAATCATTAATCTCACTCATGAGATTATGAATGATTTTAGGGTTTTAACATTCTTTGGCATGCCAGGTGTCTTTTCCTATCAGCTATTCTCAAACAGTAGTACTCATTAGTATCACAATCAGATTGAGAAATCTGGATTTGTGCTGAAGAATTTGGATTTCTAACAAATTCACAAGTAATGTTTTCCATGTCATGTGCAACAGAAAACAAGACGATATGGAAAAGCAGTTCTGTTTCCTGCTGGGCACTAGATAGGACTAAGTTTCTAACCATGCAACATCAATAACGGTAAAATCACATCAAAAAACCATAAGGTCAGGTGGATACAGCAGTAATTCATCATGCACTAGAAATGATGCACTTGAAAATAAGCCCCAGAAGACCAGGAACAGATCAGGTAGGTAGGTAGGTAGACCAGACTTTCATATTATATCTTTGTGTCATTTTTGACTGTCCTTCAAACTTTGTACCTATGACCTCCCAGAAGGCTGACTGACAAGACTGGATACTAGTTCAGCTCAGATTTACCGATGAACAAGTTTTTACTAGAGAAAAACATGCTGCTTCTGAACTACAAACTTTTTCAGAACTATATCTGAGAGAGTCACAGGAGGACATGCTCTCCCACTGCAGTCCTGTTCAGTGTCCTTGGTTATTTACTTTGTAGAAATAGAGCTGTCCTATGTACAGACACACACTGACTCTAAGGCATGAGTGGCTTACCTGTTTGCTAAAGATATTTAAACACAAAGATGGGAAAATTGGAATGAAAATACTTGACAAAGAGTCAAGTGAATGGATCTATTGATTGGTGCAAAACGCATACCTTTGTGTCTCACATTAATATGCATCAGAAAATAATATTAAAGAAACATTATTAACATGATAGGTTGACCTTCCTGATAGCTGTCCATCAGCTTCTTTCCTTATCAACTCCAATGCTTGCACAAGACGTCCAAGAACAGAGTACCTGGTAGCAGCATTATAAACTGGGTATGTGGTCAAGAATTTATGTTTTCTTTCATGATCCATAAACCTGCCAGCAGAGGAGAACAACTCTGAATCCTTTGTCTTAGCACCATTCCTCTAAAAGATCTTTAGGTGCCAGGTTAAATATATTGGACCCTTTTCACCTGGAAGGTGCAGCCATTCATTCTTTCTGAAATTGTTATCTACTTTAGAAAGCAGTTTGCATTCCTTAAATGCTGCAATGCAGCTGTGAGCATTTCCATCTTAGGACTAAAGGACCCCTGATTTACTACATAAGATCTTGTACTACATTGCCTCACACCACAGGACTAATTTTATGGTGAAAGAGGTGTGACAATGAGCTCTTGATCAAAGAATTTGCCGCTCCTACAATATATAGCATAAACATATAACATGCTTACTAAAATGATAGGCTGATGTTAAAGTCCCACTTAAAAAAAAGTTAGGGTAAATATATCTGGTGAGTTTCAGATAGTATTTTCCATCATATTCACTGAATCAACAGCTTATATATGAAGATAGATCCTCAGTGGCTAGACTGCTCAGGTGGAGGAAGAATGGAGTGAAAGCAGGATTGGCCTATTTAGCCATTACTACCAGAAACTACTTGAGAAAGATGGGGGCAAGACTAATGAAGTAGGTTTGGAAGAATAAATTTGAGAAGACTCATTCTATAAGACAGAGTAACAGTGTGTCACTGGTATAGACTGATAAAATAGAATACATGGCAACAAACTCCCTGACAAATTTGGATTTTCAAAGGAGTAAAAAATAAGTGGCTCATGTAGTAGAACTTGGATGATTGGTCAATTATATGGAAAACATGAAGCTGGAAGATTTCCTCACATCATATAACAAAAAAATTCCAGGTAGTGATCATTGAAATGTGAAAAAACAAAAGTGAAAACTGTAAAAATAATATATAAAAATATAAGACCTCAGAATAGGGAAAGATATCTTAAAGTAGATGTAGGAAGCATGAAACATACAAGGAAATAGTTAAATTAATTGATGAATTAATTTAAATTTTGCCTAAAAAGGGACCATTTGTAATATGAAACACAGTATTTACACTGGGCATATATGTAAACCAAATATTGAATTTTTTTATTGTTAGAACATCTCCAGTGCTATAAAATGATAACCAAATGACAATTCAGTGGAAAAACTGGCAACAAGGAAAACAATTCACAGAGGAGGAGATTCAAAGGAGCAGTGATCACAAAAAGCCTAACATCACTAGTAACCACGGAAATGAATATCGAAGTACAATTGGATGCCATTCTCATCTAAATGGATGAGAATTTTAAAATGTTGACAATGACTAGAACTAGTGAAGAAGCAGAAAAATAAATTCTGAAATTGTCTCATGCTCTTGATAGGACTGTAAAATAACAGCAGCATTTTGGAAATCAGTTTGCTCCTATCTAGAAAAGCTAGAAAGGCACTGTCTCATTTAGAATGATATTCAGGTATAAGTAACTGCAAACCAGATTACATTGGTTTAATCAAAAAAGGGCTTTATCTCAGACATTAAAATAAAAATTATCTGGCGGGGCATCCCAGGGCTGCAGCAGTGGCTAAAAATGGCCTCAAGGAACCAGACCTATTTTGTCACTCTGACTTCCTTAATGTGTGGCAGCTGCACCTCTTGGATCGCCACAATTCCAGACTAGATAAAGGTTAGGAATAATTGAGTCAGCACCGGCAGTGTATGTTTATATTGCATTCGCCAGAACTTTCTCACATCTTATCCACCTCTAGGTTCAAAAGAGGTTGGGATTCGCAGCAGTTTGCTCTTCAAAACTCTGTAGTTGAAATAGTTAAATGTAAGGAACTTTGAGGAGCACTGAATGAACCATCCTTCTATACCTACTTCACGGGCATAGCTATTTGAATATGCATATTCTAGTCCCTTCTATTCCAAGTGTGTACTGTGTTCAGTGGACCAGCAGCCAAAATGCATAATGTACTTGGATCAGTACCTGCATTGTAACAGGAGTCTTAGATGGATCCATGAACCAATTAAAGTTTGAGAGGCACTACTGTGGAGAAAGCCCTGCACATGTAATCATGTGTTTTGTATTTTACAGGAAAAAAAATGTTAATAACCTAAATACCTATCTATAATAGAATACATGAAATTTTCCCAATAGAAATATTTATAGAGCAGTTAACATAAATAATAGAGTAAAATTAAATAATGTAGTGACTAGTATTATGGACAAGTGACTAGTGACTATGAACAAGTTCCAGAAGTATAGCTCTGATTTAAAGAGACAGATGTGTGCAAAAGTAAATCAACAGCATGATAAATATATGTGTATTTTAAATGCACAAAACAGTATTTCACATGGAAATACTGTATTTCCACTTTTTGGAAAGCATGGATTAAAAGATATATTGTTGGAAAATGATCGCTATCTTCATGATACTGGTTAATGAGGTAAAGATGAGAAAGAAAATGTGATTATAAAAGAAGACAAGGTGATTTCAACTGTATCTTTTAGATTTCATTTCTTTAAAAACATGAAGTGAAGGTGGTACAATGTTAAGATTTGTGCTTGTGCATGTGCATCAGTGTCTGCAAAATTATTCCCTAAATTTATAAATGTTAAAATATTTCATAAAATATTTTAAAGACAAAAAGAAAACAGCTAATCTGGTAAAAGGATAGTAATGGTGTAACTCTTTTTACACTGGCAATTTGTTCTTAAATGATTTAGCAATAGCTGGGTAAAATGAATACATTATTTATGAAGATTGAGTAAGTCAGCATTAGAGCAACATTTGTAACTGATTTTTATGATAGTAAGTTCAGGACATCTCAGTAAATTTGTAGTGCTCTCCTGGTAATAACAGTTAGGAAACTCAAGAATATATCTGAATACATTCACATGTATTAAATAAATATGTAATACAATACATATTTATAACAGGCATGCTTCATAACTGCTAAAGATGAATGGAAATTGTGCTGGAGTTGGAAATTATGCCTATTGTTGAAAAGGAACTGAATACTCTTGGAACCTATATGTCATTCTCCCAGGTTTTCCCTTTTCTGCTTTGACGTCATTGGTTATGTTTATTATGTTTACCCATTTTCAAAATATTACAACTGCCTGGGAAATTTGCCTCCTAGTTCTCATCACGTTTGCACCATTTTGTATGCAGCTTTCTCTGTTTTCAGTGCTTAACACCAAAACTGGAAATCGTGTATCCTTTTACACAATGATGTCTTTAGTATTCTTAATGTGTGGCAGCTGCACCTCCAGGTTCATCACGATTCCAGACAAGATAAAGGTTAGGGATGACTGAGTCAGCACCAGCAGTTTATACTCATGATACTGCTAGAGAGAAATAAGCCTTGGTGATAAAACTATCCACTTTGTTTCTTTGCTATATTTACCACTTTCATGTTTAATAGCCACAAGATAAGAAAATTCACAGGGAGAAATGTAAGTGACACACTGTGAAGACATACAAAGAGTGCAAGATCCAGAGTTTGAAAAAAAAAAACAACCCAAACTCCTTTCACTGTGATCTCTTTGAATCTTCCACTGTCTTCAGAATACCTTAAAATTACAACCCAGAGATTTGCAGGTTCCTTCTAAGATTTAAGATGTTGTTCTGATATTGGCCTCCTATGCTATTCCTTGTTTTTTCCTATAAGAAATGTCTAGATTGTTGATTTTTACAAAAAGCTGATCCATGGCTACTTGGCCATCTTTACCTGCACACACAAGTGCCTGAAGCTGGAGCATTTACAGGATAATTATGTATCTCGAGCTGTTAAACTTTCAAATTGGCAAATCAAAAAAGGAAAAAAAAACTAAATTATCATTAGTTTCACATAATATATTTCTATTCCTAGTAAATGCAAAAGAATCACTTAAGAACTAATAAAACTAATGAGTATTCAGTGAAATAGCCAGATACACGGAAACATACAAAAATAATAGCTTTCTCACATGCCAGCAATAATCAGTTAGGAATACAAACACACAATTCAAAGTAGAAAAAAATGATTAAATATTTAGGAATAAGTTTCATAAATTAGGAAAATATATAATTGAACAGAATAGTAAAGGAGTATTAAAAAACACATACACACTGCTAAGATTTTGATATGGTTTGAGCATGTTCCCCTAGGGCTTATGCATGGGAAGGTTGGTGCCCAGTGCATTGATGTTGGAAGGCAATGGGACCTCTAGGAGGTGGCATCTTGAGGTGGTTCTTGGGAGCACACCTGTGGAATGGATTAAGTTGGTTCCCCATGGAACTCTGAGTTAGCTCTCAGGAAAGGGCATTGTTATAAAAACCTGTCACTGTTGTGATATGATCTCTTGCTCATACACACACTCATGCATGATGCCATCTGCTGTTAGGCCCTTACCAAAAGCGAAACAATTAGGGTAATCCAATCTTGGACTTTCAGTATCCAATACTATAAACTAAATAAACTTCTTTCCCTTATGTAGCTACCTAGTTTCAGATAATTATTAAAGTAATTGCTATAGTTTTGATCTCAAATGTCTCCCAGAGCCCATGTTCAACTCTTTGTCCCCAGCCAGTGGGTACTATTGGGAAGTGGTGAAAACTTCAAGAGATAGGGCCTAGTGGTAGGTCTTCAGGACACTGAGGAGATGACTGCAAAGGGGATATTGAGTCCCTGGTTTCACCCTTTCTGTCTTGTGTTTTCCTGTCATAAGGTATATGACTTTGCTCCATCACATGCTCAGATCATGATGGGTTACCAAAAACCCAAAGAAAAGAGTACAATTGGTCATAGACTAAATAAGGCCTCTAAAAACTGTGTGCCAAAATAAAACTTTTGTCTTTATAAGTTGATTTTCTCAGGTATATGTTTCAGTAATGGAAAGCTAACATCATAGCAAAGGTAGAATAATCAAGATACTATATTCCTGGATAGGAGAAATCAATAAAAAAAAGTCAGGCATACTAAAATAAAAATGCAATTGCAGCAATCTTCTTCAAAATTATAACATGAAATAGACATGTGTCAACATGGAAATATACTCAATGTGTATTATTAGTTGGTAAAAAAATGGATGTAGAACATCTGGGCCTTTTCTATTCTTCTATGGTTGTAAATACATAGAATACTTACAGCTTACATGTATTTTCTTCTTTTCTCTCTACACACATCTCCAAAAAGAATGGACTAATCAATCCACCCAAACTCTTGATATTGTCCATTCCAAGAAACATATTGGGGAGACAGGCTTTTATATATTTATATTCCTCTAAATTGTTTGAAATTTTTATGATGCTCATGTATCTGAGGAAGAATTGTGTTTCAATGAAGAAACAATGAAGATATGTCATATTGGAAGACATATAGGAATAATTTTTGGCAAACTCTGGTGATTTTATAAAATAGTTTCAAGAAAGGTATTCATTTTTGTGTGGAACCTAATGAGCAAACCCTGGAAGCATAAAGTTAGATCCCAGAGGCAGCAGAGGTTGGGTATATGTTGGTTCAAGAACACAAGATTTAAGTTAAACAGGGAGAATAAATTCAAGGATCTGCTATAAATCATTGGCTATGGATCATAATGATATATATGCACTTGAAAAATACTTAAGACAATAGATTGTAGAAGTCTCACAAAAATGTGAGGTCATACATGTTTTTTAGATTGATTGACCCATTCCATGATGTATATGTATATCAAAACTTCATATTATACAACATAAATGTATAATATTTACTTGTTTATTAAAAAGGGATAATGAGGCTTATTGTACAATGGTCCCCAAAGTTGTTAACATAGGACTCTCTGAAACTACCAATGTGTTGCCTGCACAGTTAAAGACATTGAAATGTGGTGAAGGATTTTGAGATGGGAAAACTATCTTTGATTATCCAGAAGGGCTCAATGTCATCATAAGTGTCCTTAAAAGAGGAAGGCAGAAGAAGATTGTACTACAGAAAGGAGGAAGAGATGTCAAGACAGAAGCAGACAGTGATGGATGAGGCCAACACTCGGAGAAGGCCAGAAACCTTTAAAAACTGGAAGAGTCAAGAAACAGATTCTCCCCAGGAGCTTCCAGAAGGAACCCACCTGTCAACATCTTGATTTTAGCACTGCAAGACTGATTTTGAACTTCTGGGTTTCAGAACTCCAAGAGACAATATTTGTATTGTTGGAAGTTATTAAGCATGTGATAAATTTATTACAGCGGCAACAACAAAACAAATACAGGCATGAAAAGTGCAGTGAGACAAATCTGATGCATAATTAGGGCAACTGGGCAACTGTGTGTCAGAAAACCTATGGGTTGATGAGATCAAGTAAATTTGTCAATGTGTAGCAAAACAAAAATATGTCTACCACAAATAAGAAATAAGATTCACCTTGGTGTGAGGAAAGCCAAAATTTAGATCATAACCAGAAATGTATATAAAAGCCTAGGATGATAATGAAAGTAAAGACCAAGATCTGTTAGTCAATTTTAACAAACAGATATCAAGTGTGTAATATGCACAAGACATGAGATGGAAGTGTATTTAGGAATGAATTTATCTTTCCAGAATTTAAAATCAGGAAAGACAAACAAACCATTAGTAAATTTAGATAGATATGCAATATGATCAGTGCTTTGTACAATCATTACTCTGGTGATATTAATGAGAGTTGAAATAAAGTGACAATTACCCACAAGAAATGCAGAATTCTATTCCCAATTTGGAGGTCCCAGGGAAAGCCCATAGCAGAAGTGGAAAGAACCAGGTCACAGAAGCTGATGAGTTACAGATTAAAAGATTGATTGCACCTATGTATTGATTGGAATCTAAAGGGGTAATCTAGAGTTTTTCCCTGTGGAGGAGGTCTAAAATTACAGGCTGGTATCTTAAAAAGATGCTTTTATTTCCCTGAATAGAGAGCATCAGTCTTATATGAAGAAAACAAAAACAAAAAATTTAAAAAACTACATCGAACACGTCAATGTCAAACTAATATTCATAGCTAAACTAATGCCAGTCTGCTTCTAATTATGCCTATAACAGTACCATTGATCTACTTCTGAACTGCATAATGAAGAGATGAAGAAAAATGTACATACATGAGCATGAACACAAATTTGCATACTTTTTGTGCAATATTTGGTATTCTATTAAGGTTTTAGAAGGATAATCTATTATTCAATATTCACATTTGTTTTCATGCTGTAGTATTGGTTTAAAACATAAGTTTTTGAGATAAGGGTAGTGTGGTCTTGTTAATCTGTTCCAAAGCCATTTCAGTGTCATGCACACATTACACACTAATTGGATTCCTGATGCATCTTTAAAAACTAATTTCAAAACACTAAGTAATCAGAGGCTTTGTCTTCAATACAAGACATTGCATCAGCAAAAAGTGTTTATTACTCAGCCACCTGTGTTCTGCACAAAGCAATTTAAGCAGACACAGTCCCTGCCCTGAGGAACTGTCTAAAGCCAGTGCCATTGTAACATTCAAAGACTGTCAAACAACAGCACTAATGACAAACACAAACCACTAACACTGAAAAATAAAAGCACCCACTTCAAAATGTTATTTGAATCAAAAGATAAGCTAGTATTTTATTTTGGAAAAAAGTCACATGAAAACTTGCTAAATATTCAATCAACACTGTTGAACTAAATAATGCATATAACAATCATATTTAGAGTTGAACAATGGAAAAATTAAAATGCAAATATAATTTCTTGATTAGAGTAGATTACACATGGTGCACTCCATAAGAAATGGACTTTAGTTTGCCTACTAATGCCAGGTTCCTATGTGTCTTTTTGCAACTTGCATTAGATCGTGACCCACTTGCAGGTGGGGAACAAGAGAGACCAATGTTTATATATCAGTTTTTAACCACAGTATCTAGTATAAAATACAGATCTTACAGAAACTTTCAGGATGACTAAGAATGAATAGCATGAAATAATAGTGGAACAAGTTTTCTGCAAGTAGAGAAGTCCTGTTTATGCTTTCACCTTACCAGTTCTGCCATTTAATATTTGTGGAGAATTATGAATGTGTTCATCCACTTTAGTGAAAAGGGAATGTTAGATCACCATGACTTTTCTATATCATTTTTTCTCATAATACAGTTTTTCTTTCTTTGCTTTATACCCTCCACTATCAAACATCTCTTCAATTGCAAACAGAAGGGTTAAATGAATTTCTAGTGCAAAGCATGTGAATCCATTAGATAAATCAAGCCCATTAGATGGGGTACTCAGGATTACTTCAGGACTCCAGGGGACCCCATTTATACAGCTGCATAAATGTAATTGGGAATGATATCCCCCAAGTTGTGCATGGTGGTGGCCCTGAGTGAGCTAAGATAGAGCATGCGTAGTTCTTAGTACAGCAATGACCTTCTCACAAACCTAAGTGCACAGACACTATCCAGTTAAAGCAATCTCTTCTCTGGAATACTTGGTCTCTCTCACACTACACATAAGTTTGTTCTCTCAAAATATAACCCATTATTTTCCTTCCAGTGGACAATTACAACATTAGAATATTCACAGCATCCTCATAAATCTTTTCTAGGGAAAAGGAATTATAGTAGTTCTATCAAGCCATGGAATATTTTATTTAATAACATTTTGAGACCAGAAACTTAATTTAAATTAAACAGAGATTTAAATTAAATTAAATTGTTCAAATCAATTTAAAAAGGTTGATGATAATCTAAAATCAGACATGTGCTGGAATAGGAGATTTAAAAAATTGCTGCCTTTGAGTATATTTTTGGGGGGAGGCACAGATAAGAATTACCAAGTGCATATAGTGATTTTCACAATCAAGGTATCTTGGAGAAATTTTCATGAAATATTCAAGAGAGGTTTTTATATAATGACTTACATTGCCTTAAAAATTCACATCTTATTTAATCATTTTTAAATGTATCAGAAAGACAGACAAAAATAGAGAGAGAGAGAGAGAGAGAGAGAGAGAGAGAGAGAGAGAGAGAGAATGATACTAAAGAAGGGGGAAAATAGAATCAAAATAGCAAGGAAATAATGTTTCATTTTACATTTTCTGCAATAGGCTGACTAATGGGCCTATATCGAATCATAATCTGCAGAATGTGTAAATGTTACCTTATTAGGAAAAGAATCTTTCCAAGTGCAATTAAATTAAGTATTTCAAAATAGATTACCCTGGATTATTAGGATGGCCCTTAAATGCAATCACACACATCTTTATAAAAGATATGTTATAAGAAATAGAGAGATAAGAGAGAAATGAGGATATATGATAAAAAAAAAAAACAGAGATTTGCAAATGCTGTGATGCTGAACTGAAAGACGGAGGATGACAACATGAATCAAGGAATGCAGCCCAAGAAGCAGGAAGGAAACATTTTCTCCCTAAAGTCTCCAGAGTAGCTTTGTCCTCCTAACAACACCTAGATTTCAACCCAGGGAATTGTGCAATAGCTTGGACTTCTGATTCCTGAAGTATAAGAGAATAAATATGTTGTTTAAATCTCATGGTAATTTGTTAAAGCAGCCAGAGGAAGCTTCAGATACAGAATTGGAGTCCTTAAACATTCTTCAACCTAATTTTCTCCTTTCTTAAAATAATCATTTCAAATACAACAACTTCATGAAGGTTTAGTAAGTTAGTGGAAATGTATCTGTATCTCTATATTTATTTGATCTACACCATTTCTGTTTATTGCATCTTCCTCTAACTCAAAGTTTACACTTAATTTCTAATCTCATGTGATACATACATTTGGCACATCTTTATGATAATTTATTTTTTGTTTACTATTTGTCTGTTGGTTCACAAAATTTCCCTTAAAATAAATTATAGATATTTTATCTTCATTTTGTGTTACCAAAATTTAAAATTTGACAGAATTAGTAATATATTCTGTCATTGCTGGAACAAATTTGGTGGCTTGAACAACACAAACTTACTACCTTTCCATTCTATATGTTAAGAATTCAGGCATATATTTTTCTGGAATAAAATCAAGGTGTCAGTAAACATATTTCTTTCTGGAGGTTCTGGAGAAAATATCTATTTTCTTCCCTTTCAATATTTTGGAGCTTTCTCACATTGCCTGGCTAAAGTATTGTCTTCCCCCTCAAAGCCAGCATGGTCTAGTTCTTCATGTGGCATCATCTCTCTGTGCTGTAACCACAACTGGTAAAGGCTCTCTGCTTTTCAAGAATCCTATGAATAGATTAAGTGAATCTGAGTATTATAAGACAATCTCTTATCTCAAGATTTGTACCCTTAATCACATCAACAAAGTCCGTTTGCTATGTAAGGTAATATTTCCATGATGTTGTGGTTTAGACATGAGATATCCTCAAAAATCTCTTATGTGAAATGATGCAAGAGAATTAAGAGGTGAAATGATTGTGTTATGAAAGTTTTAACTAATCCCTGATAGGGATTAACTAGGTTGTAACTGTGGGCAGTGGGTGTGGCTGGAGGAGGTGGGTCCCTGAGGGGATGGCTTTGTGGTATATAATTTGTCCCTAATGAGCTGAGATCTCTGCTTCTTATTGCAATCCCCTGAGCCACTTCCCTTTGCCATACCCTTGTGCCATGATGGTCTGCCTCACCTTGAGCCCTGAGGAAAGGAGATAGCTACCTATGAACTGGGGTTGTTATTCTTCTCAAAACATCAATCTACTATATGAATTATATGTATTTTGAACTATGGAAATTTAAAATATGTTGAAGATAGATATTTCAAATAATAATAGCAGTCATATTAAACAAAAACCCTTTACACATAATATTCTATTCTTAAAATAAATTACAGATGATTAAATAAAATCAGAAAGGGTTAAAGTATTGTCCAAGGTTATTGTAAAACCTGATGCGCTTTCTAGTATATTATTTCATACATGAATATCATATTTTCATCATTGTGTCATTATTTGTCATATTGATATCATGAAGTCTAGCTTTTAAAGATTCCAAGTAAGTTTGGTTACACCTGCCAAAGAGAATCTAAAGATAGCCTCAGACTGAAGAAGATAAAGCTGGAGAAATGAAGTAGTAAGTCTCCAGAGAGGGACAAACTTAAACTTGTAGGGCAATTAATGGCAGTTCCAATTTAACCAGGTCTTTAGGTCTTTTAGAGCCCTCCCTGTTGCTATAATATTCCTTAATATCCCTCACACAAGAGTTTATTATCCTTTCTATGCAAATTCAGTTTGATATGCAAAAGCAGTTTCAAGGTCAGTACCCTCTTCAAATCAGATTCCCACTTTGAACAATTCCTTTATAGATTTTTCTGAATTGACAGTATATTACCTTGTTATATGAGGCCACATTCATTTCTTTTTTTTTTTCCTCCAATCACTGGTATTAAAGCCATTTTTTCACATTTTAAATTACAATTTCTGGCATTTGCATATGCCTTATAATCAGTGTCGGGAGAAATGTGCCAGATGACAATTAGATTCAGAATTCCAGTGTTTATACTAACAACCCAGAGGTAAATCTTCCATGGGGCTTATCTGTTAACTTTTTTGTACCAATTTAAGTTGTTTACTTGGTGGTGCAACACACTAGAGGTTTGAAATTTAACTTAAATTGAAATCCTTAAATATATTTTTTAAATGTCTTCAAAATGAAGGTACTATGATCAGGCACTGAAACATTTTCATTTTTATACACAGAAAATTGCCTGTCACATACCAGGCAATGTAATCAAAGATGGTAGAATTGCCAAATTTCTCAGTATAGGATAAATCCTTTCAAAGCTGGAAGATCATAGTGAATGGATTTATACATGATGAAAAATGACACAGATGCCAACAACTATCAAAAGAAAAGTGCTTTGGCAGACTTTCAAGAAGAGCTAGTTAACTTTCAACAATATTTTATTCAATTATGATAAAAACAACAAGAATTTAGCCAAATAGGAAGTGCAGAAAAAATAATGCTATTTTTTTGATATGACTGCAAATTTTATACTGATGTTTAAAGATGCTTATATAATGAGACTTAAAGATACATTAGAAGTGTGTCCCAATAGCACAGTGTCTGTCAGTTACCTGAGGGTAATTTAGCAAAAATCTTTGTACTCTGCAATTTAATTAGTATAGTCTCAAATTCTAATTTTAACATTTAAGAGGGAAAATGAGAAAAATACAAAGATATCATTATTGATTTTTGATTCATTGAAAATTATTTTCAACAAATTGTCCAAAAATCTATTATTGATTTTACAACTAGTGTATTAGCTTAAAAAAAATGACAACAAAGTCATAATTTTCATGTTCTGTCAAAATTTCACCAGTGTACCAGGGAATTAAGGGACCACGACTCACTGGGTTCAGCATGATGATGTTTTGAAAATTAGTGAGAGCTTGTCAAGAGAAAGATGGTCTCATGAAAAAGAGTTGAGGATATAGGTAGGCTTCAACAGTCATTTCTAATATCATTCATCTGTAAGGGTTAAGTTTTAGTTTTATTGAATTTTTATTAAGAAATTTCATTAACATTATTTAATTGAGAAGTAGTCATATGATCCCAATCCCACAGCCACATCTTAGTTTTAAAATTTACTAGTTTAATTCTTTCAAAGCCACAGTTAAAGATATCATGTTATATCATTTGCTGGTAAATGATGGAACTAGAGAACATGATGCTAAGAGAAATAAGCCAGACTCAGAAAGCTAAGATCAGCATTTACTATATTACAACCTATAAACCTACAAGTCAGCTGAAGCATTGTAGAAGGAAGGATACCCACTATAGTAATTCTCTGCCATACAGCAAGAACACCAACTGCAAGTTCAGTCATACAGGTTGATATTTCCCTTTTGTGAAATCTTTCCCCACATCTTTCTCTCTACTTCTTTTCCATAATTAAAAAAAGCTGTATTTTCTTAGGTAACCACTCCTAAATCTATATTTTAAAATCCTACTGATCCTGTTTATGTGTACTCAGAAGCTATGAAACCTCAGGCTTTCCTTGCTCTATGATCTACCAAAGATTGAATTACACAGTCCTCGTCTCTTATGGCCTTTACTCCTTTTGTTTTCAAACTTGCTCTAGTTTTATTTTTACCTGTCCAACAATTTAAAATCAAACATTTGGGAAACTCATTAAGAAAAATCCTTGTTGGCTTATCCTTCTTTATATATGCATGTTTATTGCCCAGAGGCAGCAAATTTCACATCACCTGTTATTCAATAATTTCATCTATGCTGATGATTTCTTGATTTTCTTTAGTTTTTGATATGATTGTTCCATTTCTTGAGAGTTTACTTGTGCTGCCTATGAAATTCTACGGATGTTTGTATCTTATATCTCTTATACTCAAATGCCCAACATTGCCTCCCGCCAACTCGCCAACCCAAAAGAGGTATTTCCCAAACCATGCCATTCTCCTAAAACAAACAGAACAAAATTTGGGGGTTTGGTGCTTTGTTTTTGTTTTCATCAACATCACTTTTTAAAATTCTTGGGTATTTATATACACAGCTGAGCTACATGATATATTAGCACCTTATTTGCTTATACCATTTCCTTTGTTTGGCTCAGGTAGTAAAGTTATTTTTAGTTGGTCAGAGTTTGGGGGAATATTTTTCCACAATTTGTCCCCAAACTCTCCCACAGAATTAAATATTTCTTTAACGCAGATGCATCAAAATTTCCATTAGTTTTCTCCTCATAAGAAAAACTTTCTTAGGAAAAGTTTTAATAGAATCCTCCATTTCTCTGCTCCAACATAAATTTTTTTCTTTATAAATATCAGCTACATGACTGTCATTCTGAGATGTCTGGTCTGTTTCTCATATTAACAGTTCTCCACAAGTCTCTCATATTCCATAGCTCTCAGATACCATTTAGGAATGAAGGATACATAACCCCATGCATTGGATTCACTAACTGGGAATTGTTATAGGGACACATCAGCCTAGTTAAGAATGTGTAGTTTTTTTCCTCCTGAGTTTCTAGGTTTACTGTACTCAAAGAAAATTACTCCAATTTCAAAATGGCTGCCCCAATCTGGAAACAAATTCAAGAAGGGTCTTAGGAATTCCTGCTAAGTACATAGACTTTCACTTAATCCTGTTTTTATTCCATCAATTCTATATTCAGGTCTACCTGTGCAGAGTTCTCTTTCACAACTTCTTTAAAAATCCAATTTATAGAAAACTCACCAGTGTTTCCTGCCTGAGGAGGATAGAGATGAGGATAGACATCTTTAAAGTTCATGGTACAAACTTTGAATCTTCAAGCTTCCAACCTCAGTAGCACCCCTCTTTACAATCTACTCCCATTCTTAAGACTCTCCATGACGAAAATACTCCCTATCCTCCTGCAAGATTAAAAATCAGATGACAGCTCTGTGTTTCATTCACATTCCAAGTTCAAAATTTTTGTCGATATGTTATCTTTTTCTATCTTCTTAACTCTCTTTTTGGTGCTTATGTGTCTATGACTTTTCAAAAATCCTTAATTGCTGACTTGACAGAGTTTACAGAGAATGTGTATATAGAAGCTTGTGTTCTACCCACCATGTTTACTGGCTCTCTGCTTCTTTTTCAATCAATTTCTCATTAGTGAAAATTTCACCCTAACTGTTGTCCTCATTAGGCTGCAGTGCTCTTTATTTCTCCCTTATTATAAAGTCATGATGCTTTCATCTCCTAGGAAATGGACAGAACTTCTGTGCATTTGCATGATTTTCAACACCAATCACCCAGATGACTATAACATAATCTGGGGTTAGCAATGTTTCTACCTGCAGTCACCTAAATAGGAAGTTATTCTAGGTAATGCAGAAATCATCCTAATATGTGCACGAGCTGAAAACTATTCTCTCTCTCAGTCAATCATAGTTTAAAGTTGTTTATTTAAATACACAGAATCTATACACTATTTCTCCATGAAATTTGTGTTTTTTTAAAACATGTTCTATTGAATCGTTTTGGAACATTTTTTCCCCAATTTCTGTAATTTTGAAGCTTTTCTTTTTTTCTCTGGGAATCATGGTTTTGCTGCTTTACAGGAATAAGAAGTGCTATAATGAGTCACACAAAAGTATTAACTTAAAATGTGGCATCAGAATTCCTCTTAGAAAAGTAATGATTATTGTTCAGCAAACTACATCACTGAAATTATATGCAGAAAGAAGAAATTTCAATCTCAACATTGTTGAAGAAGAAGAAGAAGAAGAAGAAGAAGAAGAAGAAGAAGAAGAAGAAGAGGAGGAGGAGGAGGAAGAGGAGGAGGAGGAGGAGGAGGAGGAGGAGGAGGAGGAGGAGGAGGAGGAGGAGGAGGAAGAAGAAGAAGATATAACCTAAACAGCTCTGCAATTAGTCAAAGAGGAATTTGTTTTAATGAACGTTATAGGAGATTGGGTGAATTTGGAAAAGAAGTCAGCAAATAGTGATTATTTTGTTTTAATTACAACATATACAAGTTCAGAATGTCTGTCCATGAATTCTTAGGAAGGGAGAAGAAAAATGAAATCAGGTGAAAGTACAAACAGAATTTTAATTCTATTTTAGTGTTTCATTTCTCAGAAAGAAATGTGAATGAACTATAGCAAAGCATTAGGATATATTAAACTATATGGTAGAAAAATATTCATAAGGTTGCCTTCTGTATATTAACATATGCTTCAAATACTTCATAACTTAAGAAAAGGAAGTAGGAAAAGACTGTGTACTATCACCTCTGAATTTGAAAATCTTATCCATATTGTGACTTGGAGAACAAGGTATATGGTTGGAAATTTATGAACTTCAGTCTAACCAGGATTTTCCCAGTCATGAATCTTAGGTCTAGGATTCAACCAAACATCTGTCCAAACTTGGCCTCTTATATGAGAGAGAAATTAAGGAGGAAGAGAAAATAGGAAAGTAGAAAAGATGTGGCAATCATTTTCCACAAGCAAAGGAAAAAGAATGATCAGTGATAAAATAGATATTGGAAAACTGGCCAAACATAATGTCAAAGTTTTTCAATTATACCATACTATTCCAGGAAGGTGAATTCCAAGACACTGCTATATTTCCTCCACCCTGACTGATACCTTGATTTTTTGTTAGTTTTTATATGTCATGAATTATTTCCTGATGCATTTATTCGCATGCCTTATGTCTTCAAGACTATATATTGATAGTATATATATGATATTGATAATATTGTCATTTAATATTTTTTCTGATTTGACTTTGTTAAAGTCAAACAACTTTGTTTTCCTAAATAATTAGAATTGGTGGGCTAGTGCTCACCTGGCACATGTGAGGCACTGGGTTTGATCCTCAGCACCACAATAAATAAATAAAATAAAGGTATTGTGTCCATCTACAACTATATTAAAAATAATTAGAATTGGAAGAGTTATTTTTAGTTTTATTTGTTAATTTTTTTTTAAGTTTAGTTTTTAAATGTGGAATCTGTATTGTCATTTTGTAGTCCTAGTATCCATGGAATACACCTTGAAAATGATGGATTAGATGATTCCCTAAGGTGCATTCAAGAGCTAATATTAAATGATTTCATCATTTCCTTGAAATATTGCCCCTTCCAATGCATTTGGTGGATGTTCTGCTGCAGCTTATTAAACAGCAGATGCTTAGGTATCCTGCTGTCATCCAGGGAGCAGGTTTATTTTGTAGCAAGTGACACTTCCAGATGGTGAACTGGATGCAGTCTAGCAAGCTGTTGATGAAATGGCTGACAAAGTGGTGTAAGACATCCATGGGCAATCCAATTCTATTCAAAACCAGACACTAACACCATGTTTTACATACACAAATAGTTCAGAACTTAATACCAGGGCTCAGCTTTGTCCATTAAGTTCATATAGGTCATACTTTAGTACTGAACTTTATGCAATTATGATATCAGAGTACTAGCTTGGTAGCTGATTGTATAAAAGGGTTTCAGTTCTGCTTTACGTGTAAAAATGTGTCATATCTACTCCACCGATGGATATGTGACTTCTTTAAGCTTAACAATATGTAGCATTCATATGCTCTAAAATATAGGTAGCAAGCTGTATTTTTGTCTCTTATTTTTACTTCTATGTATTTCAAGTAAAATTATTATTCATTAACATTTTTCTCAACTGATTTTAAAAAATGTATTATTTTTGAAATGATGACAATTTACACATTTAGATGTTTGTATTAATGTGTAGAAGCAGAGTATACATACTCCTTAACTGAAGAAAATATTGAATAAATGAAGTAACCACATCAAAAACAAAAGCAAATTAAGACTCATTTTAGAAATCTGTGTTATTCTGCAATACATACGATGGCATTGGCATACCTTCCTACCTTCTGCCTATGTGCTTTATAAGAATAGGATTCTACAGTTGTCTCCCAGCAAACTCTTTGTAAATGATGTGTGTTGGAATGTACCCATGTTTTCACTAATTATATCGTTTTAGTTTTCATAGATCTAGCAGTATGCTGATGAAACAAGATAATTTTGAGAATTTAACCAAAGAACTTACATTCATTAATTTTATGATCCAGGTATAGTTTCATCCACACATAAAAATGTATTCTGTCCCTATACAAGACTAAAAAGAAAACATTCAAAACGTACTTGAACATCTGTGTTAGTTATCTATCACATAACAATTTTCTCCAAGTTTATCAACTTAAAATACCTAACACCTATTATCTCACAGTTTCTGTGAGTCAGGATTATAGCCATAGTCTAACTTGGTTTTCTTGTTTATGGTGCCATTTAGATGAATTGAACTGTCAGCCAGAGCCACAGCTTCATGTTAGGACACATATAGTTGTTGGGGGTCTTCCTTGGTTCCTCACTATACAGCTGCTTCATGTCAAGGCTGCTGACCTCTCCTATGATCAATGATTCAAGAGAGAACAAGAAGGAATATTCAATAGAAAAGCCATAGTCTTTTTATAACCTTCACTTACACTGGAAAATCCAACATTTTTGCCATATTCTCTTCCTTAGAAAAGAGTCTAAAGCCAGGCATGGTGGCACACACCTGTAATCCCAAGTACATAGGAGGCTGAGGTAAGAAGATCACGAGTTCAAGAGCAGCTTTGTCAACTTAGCAAGACCCTGTCCCCAAATAATATATTTTAAATGGGGCAGGGAGGGTGGATAGGAATGTAACTCAGAGGCAGAATGCTCCTGGGTGCAATTCCCAGTCCAAATAAAAAAGTAAGAAGTAGAAAGAAAAATGAAGAGAATCTTCATATATATACCTATGCTCCTACTCAAGACTACCAGAAGGGAATGGTCACTGGGTGCCACCTTAGGGGATAACTACTGTAGTATTTTACTTCTTTAAGTAATTAAAATAAAAGTAACTTTGCTTATAAGAATAAAGAGTTAATATCCAAAAAATATAAAAAGCAGTATTCTCACTGAGGCAGTTTTTCATTCCTTATATAAACATATCTAACTATAATGTTAATAGGAAATTAACTTCACCTAATTTTACACTAGGAAAAATAAATTGTTCTTTCTCTAAGAAGACTTACCTGACTTTGATGGAAAACATTTTTGCATATGGATATTATATATGAACGTACATATTTATGATAAGTTAAAAAAAAAAAACACCATTTGATAAAGTACCTCTGTGGACACTAATTGTAATGCCCTGGAGCATTACCAAAAAAATAACATTATAAAAGATGAAAGACTTTTAAATGTGCATTTTATATTTTGTCATAATATGATAATGCCTAGTAATTTTAAAATTTATATCATTTCCTACCATAATTGATTTTATTTACTGTGTAAGAAAACATTTTTTTACTCTGAAAAAAGAATGATAAAAAAGGAGATTTTAGCCTATATCTGATATAAAAAATAGCTAACACTGAATTGGCAATAAGAATGGTTCCTGTCTTCCTCTTTTAGATCATATTTTCTCTAATAGTTTTAAGATTTTTTAACTTATATTTCCTATCATTCCAAGGACCTAATGTAAACCTGTTCCTATGCAAGTGAAACTTGAATTTTTTAATTATTATGTTTGCAGTTAATAAACCTACACAATGAAGTAATTCAGCAGATTGATTCATTAGATATGTGTAGAAAATATTTGTTGTTTCACAAAGTCATTCTCCAAAATCAATAGAACCTCCCACACTACAGATTAACACTCACCCTTTTTTCAAATAATCCTAATTACCATCTCATATCTAAGCCTTGAAAAAGTAGCCTATTTGAGATCGATATTTCACGATAGATACCTTTAATGATAGCTATCCATATCACACAGCTTTTGTTTGTTAAGCTGACACAGAAAATTAGCTCTGCTTTTTCTTGCTTATAATTTGCACTTGCACATGAACCAGATGGCAGTAAGAATCAGATAAAAGAATAATAAACTTAAGCTAGAGAAATTGAGATTGTTTGAAACAACATATCATTTCAAAGATATAAAAACCCTGATGGCTAAATCCTTTTCCTTTTGCTCCTTGCATGAGCTGTCTAATGCATTTATTTCCATCTACCTTTATTGGAGAATCTGTCCATTAAATTAAACCACGGAAATGCAGGGCAGACGAGTCTTCGTTCAGGGAACTAATAAGCCCACTAAGTCATGAACAGTACATCAGATGTGCTGTAGTTTTTCACCTTTCTTACACACCTGGGAGGCATTAAACAATTTTTGCTCTGAAGGGGACTTTTTTTCTTGTCCACTGGAAATACTTTTCTTACACAGACTCTAAATAATGAGCCACTTTAAGGTAACTCTGTGTAGAGGGACTTGTGTAGCAGAAGTACATCACAGGATGCATGCTATTAGAAACCCAAGCTTATTACTTTGATGTGCCAAATGATGCCACAATTCAAAAACTCCTAAAGCTCTGTTTGGCATTCAGTGAGGGAACCAAGTGACAAATAAAGACATTCTAATGTAGCCTTGCTGTCTCCACATCAAGGCCTGTGTGAAACAGAAATCTGTTTCCTATAAAAAATTTCTCTTGAGACATTTGCTCGAGCATAGATCTATGGGGAGATTGTACATATGTCCTCATCGTATTACAGCTATCTCTAATAGAAGATTAAACATAGTTATTAAAAAAGTTATTCTGACAATGGATAAAAAAGAACTTAGGATGTTGAATTGGTGAATGTAAAAGAGCCAGACATGAAAACCTAAGACCATATCAATTTCAAATTAAACATTAGTGAAATAAGTAGAGATCATCCATATATTCATACAATATAACCTCTATGTCTGCATTAAAACTAATATAGTAAAAATGGAAGAATATTTAGAAATCATTTAAAAATTTAACCATATTTGCCAATTGTTTAAATGGATGTTTTGATAATTAGTTATCTATTTCAGATAAGAAATCACGTCACAATTCCAGGGCACTAAGAAAATGTGAATATGTGTATGAGAGTTTTTAAACAATAAGCATTTTCAGTAATAATAATAATAAGTTGTAATTGCTCAAAAGCCATATATTAATATAACCTGAATGTCATGATGCTGTTTAAATAGTATGGTGTAAGTATATGAAATAATTCTTAAATTTTTTAAATAAATAAAGCAAATAAGAGGTGGCATAAGTATACATAAGTATTTTATTGGCTATTGTCAGTTTGTTTTGTATGAAAAGTAGGTTAAATTATGACAATTGAGAAAAGAAGGATAATGAGAAATCAAATACCTATAACTGACATCTACATATTTTCACCTTCAAATATCATCTCTTTATATGATAATTGACTTCTATTCACATTATTAATAATAATAGATTTTAAATAAAGTGTTTATAAAAAGATAATATTGATAGATATCATTTTGAATTGAGAGAAAAAGGTTGAATTGATTCAACCTATATTTGACAGTTACAGATATCTCCAAAAATAACTAGCTTACTTTTTAAAAAATTAACTTTCAAAATACTGCAAATGAAAATAAGTAAAATTTATTCCCCCCTCCCAAACAAAATGCAATATTCCCTTCTGTCCTCAGAGTTTAGTGCAATTACACAAAAATAAAACCTATTTATTATTCATATTTTAATATTTTTAAATAGACATTGAATAATGGAAAATTTTAAAGTATCATTATGTTTACTAGTTAGTTAAGCAATGTTGAGTGCCATCTGGGCTATGTTAATAGTTGCCCTAGTCTTACATAAGAATACATTGGTCTACTGGATAATGGCAAAGTATTCTCTAAATTTTGACCAATAGAGCCTAGAGGTCCAGAGAGCCCTAGGGGAAAAGATGACCAAATAGGAAAGGGACAACTACCTATATGTCATCCCTGGACTCTCAGGAAATTACAGAATATAGAGAAACAGATGCAATATGGAAGTTTAGCCACTGGCTGCTAAGGAGTAAGTTTATTTAACTATTCATCAATTCCATTCACAAAGAGCATTTAGAGTATGTTTTGGTGCATTCAACAAGACAAGCCATCAGGAAGTTAATGAACTTAGACCCCAAAAAAGGGCAGATCCTACCAACTCCTTTAATCAACTTGAATACTTCTATTTCCACAAAAATATTTTGAATTTCTTCATGTTTACTTTTCTAATAGGAGCTTTAGTTTTTCACTTTAAAAATTAAAAGCACAGAGGTTGTATGGCTTTGGTTTGTTTTCCTTAGGAATAATAAATTATCTGATATACAGAGAAGTTTTTTTATCTTATTTTCTTTCACTTTTTTATTGTTAATATAACCATGCCCTAAAATCTCCTCAAGTCTGCAAAATTCATATATTTCATTTATTATTTCTGGGTTAGACCTAGCCACTCCCTAACGAGATAAAGGCGCTAAATTGAAGATATCCTGAAATAATACAGTTGTGTGGAAAAGCAACTCTTTTGACAGCAATGTACCATGAACTGGCTCTTTAATTTATCTATAAAGTTTAATGTGGAAGTGTTAAGGATAGACTGCATGTGACAACCTCATCTTCTGATATTTAGGATATCAGAAACAGAAGTTGGTATTTTAATGCTTTTGGAGGCCAGATTATTGGTCGCTCTGTCAATATGATTGCTGATTGTAGGCAGAGATTGCCTCTCTTAGCAGTGCTATATTTTCTTCTTTATAGGACTGCAAACATGATCATTTCTTGCCTAATCTCAGTTATTTTTTTCTAGTAATTCTGCTAAAACAGCAAAGAGCAGCCAAAACACATCATTAGTCTAAATCTTTCTAACAAATTGTAGCAAAACTACAGACTTGGTAGGCATGTGACCTGCCATTGGAGTATCACCAGTGATAGATATTCAAGTGTTTTGCCATGTCCTAACAGGACTCATCACCTTTCAGCCAGGACACATATTTTCTCCATTCTTATAGCAATGTCAATGCCACATAATTTGAAGTTATTTTATAGCACCTCCTTTTTCTGCATTAATTAAAAACTAAGTTGATTACAAATAGACCACAAAATACTGTAATTTATTATGAGTTAGACTATTAAATTGACATGAACTCTGGTTATTCCTACCAAGTAATAATCTTTAGATATAGATACATTACTCCATTTTTAAGGGGGCATAGCAAGAGACAAAGGAAAAATTGAAGTCATGTATTTTTCTCATTCTGTCACATATGGTGTGGTCCAGACTGGAAGGTGGCATGCCTCTGTGAAGTGCTCTGTGAAGGAAACCAGGTTCCTTCTATTTTGTTGCTCTTTCCCCACCTCGGATACTGAATTCAACTATTTGTCCACAAGGCATTATTTTCAATCCATGGCTCAGCCTTTGGAAATGGTACAATCACACTGTGGACAGGCAACTTCCTTTTGAGCAAGAGACTCAAGTGTTGCCCAGATTATTTCTATTATTCATGTTCTATTACAGAGAATTCAATCACTTTGCCACACATATCTGCAGAGACATTGCAGAAGATCCCTCTTTGAAGGACCTGTGAAACCCATTTCTTACAGTGTTGTCAGTAGACCTATTTCATCTGTCAGCCCTTTCAGGCATTGCCTCAATTGCAATGAGACACCCTCACTAAGTACAAGTCCAATTTCATAGGAGACTATAATGACCAATCCATGCAGGCATGTAGAAGTCTGATTGCTCACAAAATTAAGGTCCATTCAAATTCCAGAGCAATTCATGTGCTTAGCCATAGCTGAGCCTAAGAGTGACTCTCTTTGCCCACTCTTTCCCTGCTTCCACAGTTCATTCCAAGGGTCCTCCTTAACATGTGTCCTATGCACTAAACTCTATATCAGAGTCAACTTCCTAAGGAATCCCCAAATCAACAATGATAAAGCATTTCATTTATTTAATACACATTTAAATGCATCTGAGGCACAAATATTTGGTTAACCATATCAAGGTATATATTGTGAATTCTACATATGCACTTCCCACCTGATTCAAACTCACATCAATGTTGAGAATTTCCTCCGTAAGAAATTATCCTCTACCCGTGCCTTTGTGCCTTCAGTATCAAATGCATAATGAGCATGAGAAAAACTATGAGGCTTTAATCATTTCAGCATATCTTCCCATGCATACCTCCTTAACAGACTTTTATGTCTGCATCTGAAAGCTACAACTTGATAGGGATAAGTAAGCTCCTCAATACTTCATTCCAATTCACATCAATTTAGTAAGCGAAAGTAATATTCTTCCCCTCTCCACTTTTGTTTGTAAATGAAAGCTTTCAATTAAATGGTAGATACTAAAGCTAATAAATTTCATACTACTAGAAACTAAATAAGAAAGTTATTGGATGGCCTAATAAGCAATGCTTATAAAAGAAAGAAATGCAAATATAGGAACATGAGGCCTATGAAGGTTTCACAAGAACAGAAAGAATTAGCTTGAACCTTTCCATTGTTATTAAGAGATGTGAGGGGAAGACCAGATAGAAGTTGCCAGTGGACACAGGATTGACTTTTCCTTTGAATCAGGGAGAGATGTTCTCCAAACATAGGGACAAACAAAGCTGATAAATTTCTGCTGGCTGGAAGATAAGGTTTCACTCTCAATAGCCTGTACCATTTCTATCCTGCCATTTCACATTTTTCTTGGGTCAAATGAAGGCCAATATTTTAATACATTCTACATTATATCAATTACCATAGTGAGGTTTGCAGCTTTGACCTTTTCAGCATTCCTTCTATAATTTGATTGGGCAGCTATTATACTTGCTTTCTGTTTGCAACATTTAACCTGAAAGAGAGATATTGAGCCAAACAAGCAAAAATTCTAAAATAACACAGAGACTTAATTAGAGGTATAATGTGCCATAAGTCAGGGGACCAAGATGCCAGTAAGCCTGGAACTGCCTCATGAATTTCTTGATTGACAGAGGCAGCCAGACAAGTGAAAATGATAAGTAAGGCAAGGATAACAAAAAACAATTATTGGTATTTTTTAAAGGTAATTTTCATGAACACTTCCTCTAATATGTAAGATTCCATAATATAAAAGTTTTTTAAATAAATTCACAATTGAGAAAAGTGAAATGTGCCAAACTTAAAATAGAATTACTAAGATAAGTATGATTTAGGAAAAGAAATCCATCAGGTGGCATTTCTTGAGTCCCTAGAATGAATGACTCTTTGGATTAGGAACTAAGTACAAATAAATATAATTCATGTTTTAAATAGCTTACTATCTCCAGCTGAGGTTACAGACAATGAATGTGCACTGACAAAAATCTATACAATTGAGTGATCTTATTCCAAGAGCATTCAGAAAACTGAATAAAGAAGTAGAGGCAATGGACAGTGGGAATGATGGAAAGCTAAATCTTGCCAGTCCATGTAGCAGAAAGAGCAAAGAATAATAAAGCTGTGGTTGCTTGTAAGTAGTATTTTCAATGAGTTTTTGGAGTATGATGAATGGAATATAGCATGTTAAGAAGGGGAAGAAAGACACAGTAAACAGTAAATAGGACATATAATGCTGGAAAGGGTGAAGCAGAGATTAGTTGAAATTAAGTGTGATGGAGATGACATGAAACTAGCACTTACATTTTTGGTTATGAACAAGAAAGGCAGGAATGTAAGACATGATAGAATTAGCTGATTTTAACTTCGTAAGTATATGAAAGAGAAGTAGGGGAAGAGTAAATGCATTGAAGTATATAAATCTTGATTTTGGAAAGATGATTTAAAATATAAACTAATTTTAAAAACACCTTGAATCCTTCAAAATTCCCAAATATATTCTATGTCTTAACTAACAAGATAATAAAATTTATATTTAAAATTTGATAAAATCCATTGGATATGAAATCCCTACTATTGTGAAATAATGACCCTAATATTACAAATATGAGTATAAAATTATGAAATTTCTTCCAAAGAATGTATCGGTGACCATAAATTAAAATTTATATAACTTTTCGAAGTTGCCTTCTGTTTAGCTCTGAAATGGCACATAGCTTTTTGGAGTTTTTGGGATAATACTATATTTCCAAACTGCTGATTTATGATTCTTAGATAAATTAATACAGCCACAAACTTTTTGAAAAAGACAAAAATTGGGCTGGGGATATAGCTTGGTTCATAGAGTGCTAGCCTTGCAAGTACAAGGACCTGGGTTCAATCCCCAGCACTGCCAAAAAAAAAAAAAGCAAAGACATGAAAATATTATCTCATATACTATACATTTGATTGCTGGGAACTTCAATTTCCTGTACCTTTGAAAATGGCCCAGTATATATTTTGACATTTTATATTTTATCATGATAGTAGTGTGGATACTTTGAAAGGATTTTCTACCAAAAAAATCTTTTTGAAAACTTACAATTTTACATGCTTGTAAGCTCTCAAGAAGTACAAAAAGCAAAAACAAACAAACAAACAAACAAACAATAAATTGAACTCTTCTTCTGAGAAGATGAAGTAGGCATTCTTTCCCTTATTTTTTCCCTTAGTAGAATTATAAATTCTGGTCATTACACATGAAACAAGTATAAGAAAACTCAGAAAAAGTGCAGAAGAACAAAATGTATTACTTCGAGACATTAATTTATTGATTTCAGTCAAATAACATAGAAATAAAAACTCCTACAAACAAGACTTAAGGAAGAGATTAGATTTCACCCTAGCCAGGATTTAACATAGCACTCAACATATCTGCCAGGCAAGTTTCAGGGAAGACCAACAACAGAACCAGAATTTCCATTTGTAACATCCAGCCCTGCTGGCAGGAAAGAGGTCCCATTCCTTTTTCCTGCTAGAAATGAAAAGGACAATATAAGAAATAAAAAACTAAATAGATGGACTCAACAGCACAATGTAGAATACAAAGAAAAATCAGTAAATTTTAATAACAACAGAAGTTATGCAGTATAAAAAACAGAGAGATAGTAAATTTAAAAAAAATTTTAAAAAGCCTCATGGAACTGTGCAAATATAATAAAGAATCCAAATATTATATCATCAGAGTCCTGGAAGGCAAAGAACATGAAAGCAGAGATGAAAAAAATATTGAGAAAATAATGATTGAAAACACAAAGTTGATAAAAAATATAAACCTACAAATGCAAGAATCTGAATGGATTGCACAAAATTAAATAAAAGCAAGGAAATTCACAGCAAGACACATAATGTACAAACTTTGAAAACAAAAGATAAAGAACAGATACTGAAAATAGCAAGTGAAGAAATACCTAATGGGCAAAACAACTGGAATGACAGCAGATTTCTCACCACAAATCAAACAGGCCAGATTAAATGGCACCATATTTGCCAAGGACTAATAGAATTGTCAACCCAGAATTCTCTATCCAGGGAAAATATTCTTCAAAATAAAGAGAAAATTAAGTCATTTTCAGATAAAGAAAAAATAAGAGAATTACTTACATATTTATCCTAAAAAAACAAATCCCTAAAGGAAGTTATCTAAACAGAAAAGTAATAGCAAAAAAAGAAATCTTAGAACATTAAAAAAGAATTTCAGACAGTAAAATACAGCAAATTAATATCTTTTTCATCTTGAGTTTTATAAACGTTTTTGCCAATTGAAGCAAAGAAACTTACACCATATGATTTTGAATGTATGTGGAAGAGCAACTTAAAATAATCTTATAATTAGATGAAGTAAAAAGGAAGAATGGCAGGTCAAGTTTCTACACTTCATTCTAACTGGTAAAATGTCAACATTAATTGACTGTGCTAAATTGTGTAGCTATCTTGCAATAGCAAAGAAATCTCACTCAAACAAATCCCACCAACAATATATGAGAGTTATAGTTGTCCACATTCTTAGCATCACAGAATCTACTACTTTTTGTGTTATTATCTTTAATGTGGGCCATTATAAAGGATGTGAAATTGTTCTCATTCTGGTTTTAATGTATAAATTCTTAGTAACCACTGATGTAATTCTATGTCTTGCATTTTATTGTCTGTACTGTATGTTTTAGTGTGCAGAGATGTTTATTCTTTTTCACTTTTGGGCAATGTTTAAGAATCACTGCCTCCTTCAAGGTTACAGATATTTATATATACAGATATATCTATATCTATATCTATATATGTATATATATATATATTCTCCTACATTTTCTTCTATAACTTTTATTGTTTGGGCTTTTTTTATTTTTATTTTTATTTTTACAGACTGCATTTTTATTCATTATACACAAATAGGGTACAACTTTTCATTTCTATGGTTGTGCACAATGTAGATTCATACACAAATGGTTTTGGCTTTTATGTGTGTGTACATATACATATAGTCAAATTTGAACTGTAACATGGTGCAAAACAGGGGTCAAGATTTATTTTCTAATACATTCATAAAATTGTTTTAGCAACATTTGTTAAAAAAAAACTTTCCTTTTCTCCATTGAATTGCTTTTGTGCCTGTTGAAAACAATTTAATCTGTCAATCATCTTGCCATTCTATTCCATCTATTTATTTTATTTATCCTTAGATAATGCCAAACTGTTTTGAATACTGAATTAATTTATTTATTTTTAATTTTTTGGGCATGATGGGATTGAACCCATGGACTTACACATGCTAAAGAAGTGTTCTACCACAGCTATATTTCTAGTTCATAATACTGAACTTTCACAGTAAATACTAAAATAAAGTAGCATTATTCTTTCACCTTTCTTTTCTTTCATCAAGATCATTTACTTTATAGGCTCTTTGCTCCTTCATATAGATTTCTTCAAACAGAACTGTTGGGATTTTATTAAGGCTATGTTGATTTCAGAATCATTTTAAATTAAATTCATATTTTAACAGAATTGAACTTTTGACAATGAATATCATATATCATTCCAATTAGAACATCTTAATTTCTCTCAGCATCTTTTTTTGGTAGGTTTAGATTTTTTTTAGTTTTCACTGTAGATATACTGTAATATTTCTTGTTTTCTTTCCTAAATATTTTCAGATGTACAATGCTATTGTATCTAAGTCAATCATTAGAAAAATAACAGCATCAACAGAAGAATAACAATATATCTTAAAAATCATCCCATAAACATTAAGTTGGGTGATTGCTAATCAATCATCCAATAAATCTACCTATTCCCTATGGTAATGGAATAATTATAATGGTATAGAGTGAAATCTAATTTATTTACAAAAATGCTAGTGAATATACCAAAGGCAAATATTTCAGACTATTGTTTTAGAGAAGCAAACATTAATAAAACTTATACAAGCAACCAAAACTATATTATAATAAATAATTCATCTATTTAGTGCTTAGGACATTAGTGTTCTGGCCTGTGTGTCCATGACTGACTACATGGCCGCAGGCAAGTTATGTAAGCTCTCTTGTCCCTTTACTTCAGGCTTATTCATCTTCAAAATAAAGAGGATAAGCTAATTGTTCCCTAAGTCCCACTCAGTTCTAAAGGTATTCTCTTCTGAAAGATGTCTCAAGGATTTCTCAGCTAAAAATGCAAATTTTTGACATTGAAAAATTCAAAGAAATTACTTATATGTTCCATGTGCTATGGTGTAAACAATTATGTTTTGGAGACATAATTTATGATCTGAATTATCTTTCCCTGCATTAAAGATATGATGAGATTCTAGTCACCAGTAGCTTAGAGAATGGACTTACTTTAAAATATGATCATTACAGAGGTAAGTAGTTTTTTTAAAAACAAGGCAATACTGGAAGAGAGCCCTCAATCCAATATGACTGGTGTCCTTATAAGAAGATTGGTAAGTACACACATGGAGATTACAGAACACCATGTGACAACAGAGGAAAATTGGAGTGATGTAGCTGCAAGTCAAGGAACACCAAAAATTGCGGGCAAACCAGCAAAATCTTGTAAGAGACAAGGAAAGACTCTATAACAGACTCTAGCAACACATTAGTCTTGTAATGTGAGAGAATAAATATCTATTGTTTTAAGCCATCAATTTATGTGACTTTATTATGGCAGATGTAGGACACTAATACATATGGGAAGTAGATTATTTATACGAGTTTTTCTATTTTCAGTATTTATGACCATGGTACTTAACTGTGAGCATCAGTGGTTAAATGAGCTTTTGTCTTGTACAGTGTAAATTTGGGAAAATTATATCTACTTCCAAGTTTGGTTCTTCACATTAAATTTCAAAACATAAAAATGACTGAAACGTTCTCTCACCATAGGATGCATTCAGTAACTTAATATATAATTATTATATCTAGTGATGAAATTTGAACTCTCAGGTAAGTTTCAACATAAAAATCTTGCATATTCTCCTGGTTATCATGTTTACCTATGTCAGGCAGTCCATTAATTTTTAGTTTTCCTGCTAGGCCTCTGTACCAAGGATCCCAGTATGACCTCGTTATATTTGCAACTTCCATTTCAGTGAAATTTTTACCATTTCCTCAAAATTGTTTCATTGGTCTGGGGTTGTAGCTCAGTGGTAGGGCACTTGCCTAGCATGTGTGAGGCACTGGGTTCATTTCTCAGCACTACATAAAAATGAAAAAATAAAATCAAGGTATCATGTCCATATACAACAAAAAATTGAAAAAAAGTCTTATTATACAGAGTATCTATTTCATCAGTATTACTAATTTGGAGAAGGAAGATACAAATTCCATAAGAATCACTGGGATCCTTCTTCCTTTTGATGGAACTATGTATCAGTCATTGAATGCACTCATACACCATTTCCAGGAGGACAATGTATTTGAGGTCTTTGTATTTTTCAAAATGGTTACAATGATATTTTCCATCATTCTCTTTTCTGTGATGTAAATTGTCAGTGTCATAGCAGGAGGGAAAGTGTAAAGACACCACTTCCTTACCTGAGTTGATCTTAGTGAGTAGTGTAGCCCAAAATATTGTCAATGATAATGTTATGGGCTAATCATAAGAAGTCTTGAAGCTCCCACATGTGTCTCTTAGAGCACTCACTATTGGAGCACTCCATTTATTAATTTTTTATGTTTTTATTTATTGATTCTTCTTAGTTAAAAATGGCAGCAGAATCCATTTTGATATAACTATGCAAGCATGGAACATATCTTATTCTAGTTAGGATCCCATTCTCATGGATATGCATGATGGTGGGATTCACTGTGTTGTCACATATGTACATGGGAAAATTATGTCAGATTCATTCCACGGTCTTCTTATTTGTTCTCCCTTCCCTCCATTCCCCATTGTGTGATATACTGAACTTCTATTCTTCCCCCCACCCCACTTCCACCTTATTGTGGGTTGGTTTCCACATATCAGAGAAAACATTCAGCCTTTGACTTTGTAGAACTGGCTTATTTCACTTAGCACAAAGTCTCCATATTCAACCATTTGTTGGCAAATGTCATAAAATCATTTTTCTTTACAGCTGAGTAATACTCTATTGTGTATTTGTACCATATTTTCTATATCCATTCAGCTGTTGAATGACACAAGGGTGGTTTCATAGCTTAGCTGTCATAAATTGAGCTGCTGTAAACATTGATGTGACTGTATCACTGTAGTATGCTGATTTTAAATACTGTGGATATATACCAAGGAGTTGGATAACTGGGTCAAATGGTGGCTCTAAAATAGGCAATAAGACTAATAGAACAGAACAGAAGACACAGAATCAAACCCACAAAATACAGTTATCTCATACTAGACAAAGGCACCAAAAACATACATTGGAGAAAAGGTAGCTCCTTCAACAAATGGTGCTGGGAATACTGGAAATCCATAAGTAATAGGTAAAATTTAACCCCTCTCACCATACACAAAACTCAGCTCAAAGTAGATCAAGGTATTAGACCAGAAACCCTGCACACACTACAATACAATGTAGGCCCAACACTCCAACATATCAACTCAGGACCTGACTTTCTTAACAAGACTCCTAAAGCATAAGAAGTAAAATCAATAATCAATAAATGGGATGGTATCAAACTAAAAAGCGTCTTCTCAGCAAAGGAAACAATAAAATGAATAGAGACCTACAGAATGGGAGAAAATCTTTGCCAATGGAATTTCAGATACAGCATTAATCTCCAGAGTATATAAAGAACTCAAAAAATTTAACACTAAAAAAATCAATAAATGGGCAAAGGAACTCAACAGACACTTCACAGAAGAAGAAATATGGTCAACAGATATATGGAAATGTGTTCAATATCTCTAGGATTAGAGAAATGCAAATTAAAACTACACTGAGAGTCCATCACACTCTTTTCAGAATGGCAATTATTAAGAATACAAATAACAATAAATGTTGGTGAGGATGTGGGGAAAAAGATATATTCATCCATTTCTGGTGGTACTGAAAATTGGTGCAACCACTCTGGAAAGCAGTATGGAGATTCCTCAGAAAACTTGGAATGAAAGCTCCCTTTTAGAATTCATCATGAAACCTAACTTCTATAAAGAGATCATGTATAGATATCCAGCTATCACTCCCATGTGAGCTACTGACATGAACTGCAAGCTATCAGCCCTATTCAGCTTTCTGCAACCTTAGCCCCAACTTCAGCCTAAGCCCCAATTATTCCTAATGAAGACATTCTAACTGAACTCAGACAACCAACAGAAAAGTGAAAGATACTAATAATATGTTAAAGCTACTTAGTTTAAGGGTGATTTGTTGTACAGCAATAGATACCTCATTTTGTTGACTCTAAGTTGCCTTCAATAGCCATTTTATAGGAATAATTACTTTTTATAAATAGAAAGCATGATTAAATGAGAAAATTTCATGGTTACACTAGTTACCATGTCATTCCCATTGTATAACTCCCTTAGTTAGAGACAATGCTATGTGGGATACTGTGGTATTGGATCAGACATTCTGAATATCCTAAAATGGTGGCAATTGCAGAAATAGGGAAGGCAAACCCCTAACTAGATTCAGTATTGATTGCAGTGAGAAGAATCTCTACTCCCTCCAACGGGGAAGGTGCCTTATATGATCTATTTGCCACCCAATCGTTTTCCTGAGTAATAATGCAATAATCAAAAGCAAACACTGGTCTTTACTTCAGTGGTTGAACATTCTGCAGTATCTAATTGAACCTTTATAAAAGGCAACCCATAATTTCAAGCAAATCTATAGCTATTCCATGTGTGCTATCATAGCTTTTATGTTCATCGGTGTATTTCACCAGCAATTGGATGGCTAAGGAAAGAGGATTGTTGACAGATGCATCATGGGTCACCTTGTCTATGTGGTTTTGGAGAGCCTGCTATGTGGTGGAAGGTCAATGACAGACATTAAAATGAAATGCAAAGATCTTCATAATTTGTACCCTCTTCTCTAAATCCATACGTATCACTGTTTTGTAGGCCTCTTCATCTCCAGTCTTTAATTCTCATTCCTTCCCAGCTATTATTGACCATATAGAATTTCATGTTTATTTACATATTAGATATCTCTTTCCATAAAAAGTGGGTGACTAAGCATTTTACTTTCAGATTTGCCCTCCAACATGACTCTATTCTATTGATGTCTTTCAGAACAACTTATAAGTAAGGGTATAATGTGGTAATGGCCTTTTACTGATAATGCCAACAAATTGTGACACTCCATCTGTGAGCCTCAGGTGTTTTTTCCTCTATCAATTGGTCAAAAGTTAGCTTCCATAAGGACATAGTTGTGAGTTGAAGGATAAACATTGAATAAACAGAAGTAAGTGACGAGGGAGTCTGGGCCATCTGTTCATCTAATTTACTTGTGCTTTCTGTATATGCTTCAGCCTACTCCTAAGTGTGTCATCTCCATCGAATATTCAATTGCTATACCACCTGCCTAACCTTATGACTAACTAAATTCAAAATAATTTAGTTCATGATAGAAAGTTCTGGTTATACAATCTCTCAGTGTTTCTTGGTCAGTATTTAGAATCAGATGCTAAGACAAAAGCAGTTGTTGTACAAACTATACATTTCTGAAGGAGGGTAGTTATCTGTTCTGGTGGGCATAGGACCCCACATGATTATTCTGTATCCAGAGACACAAAACAACATCTTTTTTCTATCACAGATTACTCTTGAATAAGGATCTGTGTATAAAATGACTATACCAACAAGGCAGCCTGAATGGAAAACTAGACTTGTGAACCTTATTCAATATTGATAGTGTTCTGACTTTCCTGATTAGGGTTTGGAGCTGTTTTCTCAAGTGATGTACATGTTCCTTACATAATGCAAGAAGGCTTACCAAGCAAGATGGCTCTTCCTTAGTGTTTTATAGTATGGTCACCAGAGGTCCAGGGAGTTCCTAGAGAGGGGATCTTGGTTCAGAGAATCCAGAGGAGTTCTTGGCTTACAAGATGGAAAATAATTTCAGCTGAGACCCAGATGAAGTTTTATTTAGGAAAGCAAGGGAGAATGGGGGCCATAATAAAAGTAAGAAGTTTTTAAGGTAAAGCAAAAATGCGCATTCAAAGGAGAATGTGGGTTATCTCTAGAGAAAGAGATGGCAACATTTGTGTGCATGTTAATATTTATAAAGGGATAGAGGTGAACTAAAGGTGGAGTCAGAGCAGATTTCCACAATTTTGCATTTTTTCCCAGCATTTGTGCATTGCCCTCATATTACTTTTTGAAGGCAAGTCATGGGTCAAGGGCACCCAAGGGCCAAAGGAAAAATAAAGGGCTAGGTTCTTCACAAAGACTTGCTTTGCATTTCAAAGCTTCAAGGGCATATCTTGCATTCCAAGACTTCTTTGAAAAACTTCTGTTTTGAGATTCAGTCTCTCTTTCCTTTTCTGCATTTCCAAATTCCTCACATTGCTGTGTGCAATGACTTGTCTTTAATTTAATGTGGAATATTTAACAACAACAACAAAAATTTAACAATCCTCCAGATTTTTGAAACTCTAAAAATCTTTACTAATTCGTTATGTTCTTAGGTTATTATCATCTTCTGGAAATATTTCCCTGTGGTTACCTTTACTGAGGTCATAAGGTAGCTTTGGAGGCTACACATTTAGTCTCTTGCAACGCAATCTTATAAATAGAACTTCGGTCTGATTCTAAGCAGAATTTATCCAATAACTATGGAAGTCTTAAAATCTACCACTGATGATCTTTGGCTTTGACAACCTAACTTAAGTTGATAATTACCTTCTTATAAGGTCTTCGAAGCTGTGAAAACATTGTGCTCCATCTTTGCTTAATTATAATTGGCTATATACTGATCAATTGTACTTGCCTTACACTTTCACCTCAAGTGAAAATAGGACCATATGCAATTGAATACAAGTTGCTATTAACACCCAGTTTAGCATAATGAACATGGTTCCTTTTCATTCAGAGTGAAGCCTCCTCCAAAGTTTCATTCTTACATCAACTTTCTAGGGCCCATCCAGATCAGTGGCTTCAGCCCAAGTTCCCTTGAAAATGCGGTGTTAGCTAAGGTGTGCATGCAAATGCTTTACTAATGTACAAGATTCAGGTAGAAAGTGGGTAGTAAAATTACATGTGCAGCCGGGTTGGAAAAAAAAAACTCATACTAGATTTGCTACCAAAATGACCATAACTTCATTCGCTATCATGTTTGGGGTTGGATTTGAGAGCTATTGCAACTCCCACTGTAGTAAAAATGATTGAGACCATCGGTGCTGATCCCAGGAGAGGTGAGGTACAACTCAGCATTTGGTTATTTCATGATTAAACAGAGGAGTTTGTTGCCTGTGGTCTTCTACTGATAGCCAACAGAGAAGTCAAGTGGGAATTAATAAATTTGGGAGGCTGCATAAGTTAAACTGAAAACAAATTATAATATGTAGTATGTATTCAGAATTTAGTAAAAACTATGTTCATAATCTTTTGATCTTTACTGTTAGATTACTCTAGTTTTATCTGGATTAATGATAGCAATTGGTATCATTTTCTTTGGATATTCCACATATGAGGTATTTACATATATTTGCCTTAATGTTTTACTACAACTAAAATATATACATTACCTCTAGGTTTAGAGATGCACTAACTGAAACTAAGAAAGATGAAATAATATCCATTATTAGACAGTCTTTGTGATTCCAATCCAGTTCTGTCTAAATCTAAAGTCCATTTTATTCTACTACCATATAATAGCTCAATAAAAACAAGTTGTTCCTTAACTTATAGAATAAGTAGGGAATATGTTATTACTCTTATTTTACAGTAAGAAAACTGAAGTTCTAATAGGCAAAATATCATATCCAAGTTTGCCTTCCTCAAGAGCAGAAGTTAAATATTTCCATCGCTAATCAGAAAAACCACCAAAATGACTACAGGAAACAGAAACATTGTAAAAATATGGCTCCACTTTATATTATGTATTCCATTTTACCAATGCTCATTCTTCATTTCTGCCTTCGAATTTGGTTAATATTTTTCTTATCAGAAAGGAATACAAAACTCTATGAAAAGATGCCATAATATAGACTTTGCTCAGAAAGCATTCCTGCTAATGGAAAACCACAGACAAATACAGTAACTCATAATGGAGAAGAAGAGGGAGTCTCTATAAATTCTTGTATAATGATTAATAAATCATCTTTTCTCTTCCTGCATTAGTAGAAAGTTCTAGATGTAACAGGGTGATCTGTGGTGGTAATAAAAATGCTTCTAGTGTTTGTAGTGGGGCATTCAGGAATGCACATGTGCAATAGAGATGTACAGACCTGGGATCTAAACCTTGCAGCCACTTGATAATTATGAAACCTAGGGAAAAGTCAATGTAAATGAGCCTTTCCGTTTCATTTATTCATTTATTTTTATTTTTTATTTTTCCAGGGGTTGAACCCAAGGGTGCTTAACCACTGAGCCTTTTTATTTTATTTTTTATTTTGAGACAGGTTATCTCTAAGTTGCTTAGGGCCTCAACAAGTTACTGAGGCTAGTCTTGTATTGGAATCCTCCTTGGCTCAGCTCCAGAGCTGCTGATTCCAGGTGTGCACCGCCACACCTGGCTTGCAAATGAGCCTTTCTGTTCTCAGTTTTCTACTGTCAAAAATAGGGATATTCAACTTGTGTCAAGGAGAGGTAATATTTGCAATGAGTTTAATAGGTGCCTAGTTCCAGATTTTTAACACCTAGCAGCCCTGTGGTTCAATTTCACTATTCTGAACTCCTATTTTACTGTTTATATATAAAAAGAAAAGGCAGGGATTTTATTCATTTTACTGTCAGTCCTCATATATTCCCACAAAGTTAGTCACTAATAAGGTCAATTCTCAACCGCTAAGTAATTAATCTGAAATTGCTAAATACTCACATGAATAAAATCCTGGTTTTCATCATGAGTCACTCACTAAAAACGAAGAGCTGTTTAAGGTTGTGTAAAACATTGATTAATTATCTTTCAAAAATAAGAGTCCGGGGATATTTAAACTGTGTGCATTTCAATAACAGAGTATTTAACTCAAATCACGAAACTAAGTCATTTTATGATTGAGGATGAAAAAAATAGAGCTCTTGACTGAGAAAGGGGTAACAGCACACAGGGGAATGACCCTATTCCCCATTTTTGCGACAGCATGTGAAGTGTGATGCTGTGAAGTGAACAAACAAAATCACATATGGGGAGAGGCAACAGCTGTCTCCATAAAGTCTTTGGCCTCCTGCTGCCCTCCATCCTAGAGGCAGACGTGGTGGTTGATGGCTGCCCACCATGCTATACTTTATTGCTTCATTGACTGTGTTGCAAATGCTGACAACAGTTTACCAGCCGCAAAGAAATTATTTGATTTACTCAAGTTCCTTTGCTACCATTCCAGAGTCTTGCATGTCCTTCGTTAAATGGTGCCCTTGTAAAACCGCAAGGCAAAAAATAAACTGTTTTCCCCTAAACCAAATAGATATAGTGCTGTGATGTGAAATTACGGAAAAAAAAAAATGTGATTTGGGGAAATTACAGTTCCTTGTTTAGTATGTATTGTGTATGCCCTACAGCCTTCCCTAACCAGTAGCTCCCAATTTCATTTAAATTGTAATGATTTCCTTTAAGGACAATTAAGTTGCCTAAGAGCTGTGCATGCATACTAATGTGGCAGAGGCAAGGCTTAGTGTAGAAGAGAGTAATAACTGTTTATTAATATGATAATTAAGTGTTAATGCTTAGCAACTTAATGATATCTGTTAAATAACTTACATTTTGGAGCCAAATCCTGGCAAATGGAATTCTATTAAAAATAACAGAATGGAGCAAATATAAAAATAAATGATGCTAATCTGCCATTAAATCACATATATTTTTTCTGATTTGCATCTCATATAAGAGAAGTCTCCTATTCTCAGTATTCTACCAAAAATGCAAAGCCAGTACAATTATTCACACCCATTTCAGAGAGTTTTTCATGCTTGTGGAGGTTCTTATATTTTCAAAAGGAGGGAGAATAGAAAGCAGAGATGAAGATGATTACCATTTTAGAATATATTTACAAAGTCATTCTTTAGAAAATATGCATATTTTGGATTTTCAAAAAATTCTAAAATAAGAAAGTAAAATATCCAAAATGTGACATTCAAAATTTTAATACTTTCTATGGGTTCTAATTCCTGAGCCTCATCTGTTCATAATTATTGCATAAATAATGAATAATTCCAAATTCCCCAATATTATCTGAATTCTTCTATTAAAACTCACTTTTTAATTTTCAAATAAATATTCTCAATTATTCATTATTAATGATATATAAATTTATACATATATATGTCTTATATTGTTACTAACCATACTTAATTTAATATCATTCTACTCAATGTTAAATGCTCTGAGAAAAAGTAGAAATTGCTAATGTTCCTACAAAATGGGTAACAGATTAGCTCTCCAAGTGTGAGGTCACACTTTTATAAATTTAATGAACAAGGCTTCCTTGTGTTGGTATGCTGTTTCTTTTGGGGAACTTTTCAACGTATATCTTAGGCTGAAATGAGATATAACAATATCTTTTTCACTGAGTAGGTTGTTTTTGTTTGTTTGTTTGTTTTTTCTCTCTGATCTACAGTGTGAACTTAAAAATAAAACGAGGAAAATACCCCAACAAAAATCACATTCCTGAAATCCTGTTGCTTTTGTGCTCTCTCGGACATCTCCTCTTACCACTCTTCTGTTGCTGACACATACCAAGTGAATGAATATAGAGTTCTTGAAGAGAAAAACTGCTTGGTGTCATTCTTTCCAGAGAGTGACGTGTATAAATAAATACATGTGGAAATAAAGGCTTGAGTGATGAACAGAGTGAAAATGAGGAAATATTCATTGGGTTTAATCACAAATAACTTTTTATGACCTTTAAAAGGGCAATATTCTGAGAGAGAATATTAGGACCCACATCAGATTGCCAGGGGCTGAAATGTAAATGGAATTAAATTAAGTCACAAAATTTCATGAGGCTTGTCTATACATGGAGAGAGAAATCTAGAGCATTAGTGAGAAGGAAAATATTCAATTGAGTACTATTTTAAAGACAGAGAATACCTTCACTTAGTATGATTAGATATTAGAGAAATGGCAATTCAGAAAAGTGGTTGAAAATTAGCATAAAAGGTATAAGATATGATCAAACAATTGGATTAGAAATATTAATATTGTTCAAATGACCCTATTACCCAAAGCAATCCAGACTTGATGCAATTCCCATCAAAATACTCATGAATTTCTTCCTAGAAAAGTTCTCCTGAAGTTCATATGGAACCAGAAAATACCCAAAATAGCCAAAATGGTCCTAAGGAAAAAAATAAACAAATCTAGAGGCATCACAATATCTGACTTTAAAGCATACTAAAAAGCTATATTAAAGCATGGTACTGGAATAAAAACAGACACATAGACCAATGGGATGCAGTAGAAAACTGAAAAATTAATCCTTATTAATTCAGCTGACTGATTTTAACATAGGCATGAAGAACATACAGCTGAAAAAAGACTACCCAAAGCAATCCACACTTGATACAATTCCCATCAGACTACTCATGAATTTCAACAATGATGCTAGTAAAAACAGATACAAATATGTACAAAAATGAAGATAGGACCTGTGATCAGTGTACACACAAAAAAATCTCAAAATGGATCAAAGATCCAAATGTTAAATCTGAACTATGAAATTACTACAAGAAAACATTGGAGAAACACTGTAGAAATAAACAGAAATTTTCTGTATAGAACCCCAAAGACCCTAGCAAGGAAAGCAAATATAGACACTTGGGATTATAACAAACTGTGTTGCTTCTGTGCAGAAAAGGAAATAATTAACAGAATTAAGAACAATCTGCAGAATGGGAGAAAGTATTTGCAAACTATTCAGATATCCAGAATATATTGATATCCAGAATATAAAAGGAACTCAAAAAGTTGAACACCAAAAATCTAAGCTATTTAAAATTGGGCTCCAGAACTAAACAAATGAGGACATACGAATGGCCAACATGTAAATTAAAAGTTGAGCAATTTTACAAATCATTAGTGGAAAGCAAATCAAAAACACTGTGAAATACCATCTCACCTCAATTAAAATTATTATCATCAGAAAGACAGAAAATAATGAAAGTTGGCAAGGATGCAGAGAAAATAGAACAATATATACACTGTTGGTGGAAATAGAAATTAGTCCAGTCATAATGAAAACAATACAGATATTCCTTGAAAAACTAAAATTATAACTACTATATGATGCAGCAATTTTATTAGCAATTCTATTAGTTGTTCCACTATTAACCAGCAATTCTTACTTGTTATATATCCAAAGGAAATGAAATCAATATATTAAAAAGATACTTGCAATCCCAAGTTTATTTTAGCTGTATTCACAATAGCTAAGATATGGAATCAACCCAATGGACCTCCAATGCATGAATGGATAAAGGAAATATAGTATATTTGCATAACAAAATACTATTCAGCCTTAAAAAGAATGAAATCCTGTCATTTGCAACAACTTGGATGTAAGTGGAGTTCATTATGTTATGTGAAATAGGATAGACACAGAAAGAAAAATGTCACATGATCTCACTCATTTGTGGAAAGTAATAAATCAATCATGTAGGAGAATCAAATGGCACAGTCATCATAGAGACTAGTAAGAGCCGGGAGGCATGTGGATAGAAAGAAGTTCCATAAGGGGCATCAATATGCAGAGGGGAGGAATGACTAGTTTTAGCAGAGTAGGATAATAATCAATCAATCAATCAATGATCTATTTCAAGATGGTTAGAAGAGAATGACATTCCCAATATAAAAATGATGAGTGGCTGAAGAGATGGAAATGTCTGTTACCCTGATTTGATTATTACACATTGCATATATGTTGATTAAATTACCATGATGTACCCCATAGAGCTGTACAAATACTATGTCTGAATTATAGAAAGAAAGAAAGAAAAAAAAAAGAAGGAAAGAAAGAGAAAGAAAGATGAAACAAGATCCCTGAGGAGGAAGTAGGAGGTAAGACTCAAAGCATAAAATGAAACATTGACCTCGAACCTGATAAAGCTCCTCTCTCTAAAACTGAAAGAAATGGGGTGAAGGAATTGTATTTGTAGTTATAAAAGCTGGAGCCTCATAGTGAATTTGCTCAAACTTCTCAATGAAATAGAAAGCACTGTTACCTAACGTTTTCTTTACTACAAGCAGTTTTATGTTCAGTGTATTTCTCTTCAAAATACTAAGCTGTGGAGTTTTCAAAATTTAGACTCACAGCACAGCTGTCATTATATTCCTTTAGTCTGCCGACCTCTCAACCTTGAAGGTTGTAGACAGTCTAGTTAGTGTTTCCTATTTCCAACTTCTGGCTCAAGTTATTGTCTTGGGCCTGTCTTTGGCTCTCTAGGGTGGTGAAGAATTCTTTCCTATTTGGCCCCAAGTTCATCCCTTTGGCTTCTGATCAGAATTATACTGACATACTGTCTACCTCCCTGCAAACTTGGCTGATCTCCATAATGTAACTGGAGAAAGCCTCTGTCTCTTGGCTAACACTTCTATCAGACAGGGGCATAAGTCCTGCTACCTCTATTAAAGCTTGCTAGGTGTTCTGTTTGTCTTTTTCTGCCTGACTTTGGTCATTCATCTTTTATCTTTTATAAAATGTAATAAAGAGGAAAAATGCACAGAGCACAGAAAAAGATTGCTTTGCTAGTAAACTACTGATATTAAGCAGTTTGAATTTCCATTGATATTCTAAGAGATTGGATGTCTTTTGTTATGTAATGTGTGTCTACTGAGCAACAAGTGACATAATAGGATGCAGATCTTTAGAAATAGAGAATAAGTTTAAGTTCTAATTTAAATAACTTCTTATTTGATTTAATGATTGCTAGAATAGGATGTGTGTATAAGATTCAACCATGTGTAAGTAGTAAACAATACCTTCCAATGAAAATGTTGGCAAGGAATTTTTTTTTACTTTTTTTAAATTTTGATTCATTGTACACAAATGGGTACAACTATCCTTTCTCTGGTTGTACAGGAAGTAGAGTTGCACCATTTGCATAGTCATACATATACATAAGGTCATGATGTTTGTCTCATTCTATTATTTTTCCTTCCCCCCACCCCCTCTACACCCCTCATTTTCATCTATACAATCCATCCTTTCTCCATTCTTACCTCCTGCCCATACCCCATTATGTATCATTATCCACTTATCAGAGAAATCATTCAGCCTTTAGCTTTTTGGGATTGCTTATCTCATTTAGCATGATATTCTCCAACTCCATCCATTTACCTGAAAATGCCATAATTTTATTCTTTGTTATGGCCAAATAATATTCCATTGTGTATATATACAACAGTTTCTTTATCCATTCATTTACTGAAGGCATCTAGGTTGGTTCCACAAAATAGCTATAGTGAATTGAGTAGCTATAAACATTGATGTAGCTGCGTCACTGTACTATGCTCCTTTTAAGTCCTTTGGGTATAGGCCAAGGAGTGGGATAGCTGGGTCAAATGGTGGGTTCATTCCAAGTTTTCTGAGGAATCTCCACACCGCATTGCAGAGTGGCTGTACTAATTTACAACCCCACTAGCAATGTATGAGTGTACCTATTTCCCCACATCCTCGCCAACACCTATTGTTGATTGTATTCTTGATAATAGACATTCTAATCCGGGTAAGAAGAAATCTTTGGGTAGTTTTGATTTGCATTTCTCTTATTACTAGAGATTTTGAACATTTTTTCACATATCTGTTGATTGCTTGTAGATCTTCTGTGAAGTGTCTGCTCATTTCCTTAGCCCATTTATTGATTGGGTAATTTGTATTCTAGGTGTAAAGTTTTTTGAGTACTTTATAGATTCTGGAGATTAGTGCTGTATCTGAAGTGTGTGTAGCAAAGGTTTTCTCCCACTCTGTAGGTTCTCTCTTCACATTGTTGATTGTTTTCTTTGCTGAGAAAAAACTTTTTAGTTTGAATCTCTTCCAATTATTGATTCCTGATTTGATTTCTTATGCTTTGGGAGTCATGTTAAGGACTGACTGGTCCTAAGCTGATATGATGAAGATTTGGACCTACTTTTTCTTCTGTAAGGTGCAGGGTCTCTAGTCTAATTCTTAGGTCCTTGGTCCATTTTGAGTTGAGTTTTGTGCAGGGTGAGAGATAGGGGTTTAGGTTCATTTTGCATTTTCTTTTTTTTTTCGTGGGGGAGGCAGTTCTACCTCTACCTTCCAGCTAAGAAAAAGCTAGAAAACTAGAAGGTCTGAATGGAGATACTGTACACCAACAAAAGTTTTCCTTCTGATCCTAATGGACAAACTGGTGTGCCAATGGTTTGGAGTTACATAAATGGATAACCAGGAGATAAGTTTATTAAAGTATTGCAAGTATGTATAAGAAATTTATCCCTCAGTTCCAAAGTTTGTGTTGCATTTGTTGTAATTTTGCTTAACTAGATTTTCTAATACAATTTTGTGTCAGAGTGCTTATAAGAAATTGTAAGTACTCGTTAGGGGAATGAGGTAAACTACTTTAAGTGGACCACGTTGTCAAGGAAATCATAAGACACTAAATCAAAAAGCTTTGTGCTAGTATAAGCATGGAGGCTTTATTTTTTAAAAGGAAACAAAGATGATAAACTAATAATTTCAAGATATCAAATGGAAGCCCATATGTTTATATTTTCTCCTTTTCGTCGTAATAGAAATTAACAAATAAATGTGATAAAATCTGTAACAGAGCTAGGGGAAAAAAAGTTTCAGTGCTATCAGTAGAACAAACTTGGACTGATTTTTGTAAAAGAGAAATGGGATTGTATTAAAGAACAAGCCAATTACTTTCATTCAGCATTTCATTATATATTCAAATTATATATAATAAATATACACTATATGCAATTTTTCCTCAGATTTTTATCTCTGCTTTTTATTCTGGCCCTCCATGCTAAGTGTTGACTTACAGTGCAGTGACTCTCTGGAATCTTGACGGATAGTTAAGTTCTCATTCTATTGTAATCCCCTTATAGTATATTTCTGTATGTAATATTTTAATTAGTTTTTGCCTCTGATTTATTAAGAGATGCTAATTATATATAAATATTTATATATATAAAATTTATCTCATATATATATAAAATGATGAGGAACTAGAAAGAAGTAGACTCCTATACCCTGCCAAAATCACCAGTTAGAAGTTCAGAGTCATGTGTTACATGTGAGATTATGCTTGTGCATATCTTTGTGTGTGTGTGTGTGTGTGTGTGTGTGTGCCCACATGCACCTGTGTGTGAGTGTTTTTAAGTGCAATATATTACAGAAGTCTGGAAACTTTCCCAGGAACAAAATTGACAGTGATTTACATTCTTAGGGGCCACTTGGAGAATCAAGTGGACAGTTCAAGACAGAGCATCCAGTTCAAGAAGGCAATTAGGTGTTTGTTAACTACTCTAATAAAACTATAAGGAAAAACAAGGAAGAATGAAAGAAAAAAAAAGTCTTTTAACAAGTAGTAAAATCTCCAAATCACAATAGTCTTGACATTACCTCCTTTACTATGTGCCACTCATAACTGCATTTAGACTGAAAGGCATTCTCAATACCCCACAGACAGAAGATGAAAGAGTGTAGAGATTGTTGAGCAGTAGGCAGAGATTAGATCAAAGTCTTAAGGAACCCCCTTAGCACCCTTCACTGAGCACAGCTGGAGACTGCATTCAGAAGTGAGCTTTGCCCTCCAGCTTCTATCATCAGAGTTGCTGCCTCACCTGAGGATTCCTTCTGAGAATTCTCCATGCATAAGAAGAAAATTCAGGGACAAGCAGCCAAAATTGCTCATTCCCTTCATTCCAAAAACAAACAAAACAAAAACCCCAAACTTAATAATATGCCTGAGTCCAAAACAATAAAATATCACATTCTCTGAACCTATTATAATAGAAATAGAAATTAACAACAAAAAGCCAAACAGAACAAAAAGACTAATCACTTAGAAATGTAATAGCACCTCTTAATAAGTCAGGGATAAAAATCTAATTAAAATATGACAATACAGAAATATACTATGAGGAGACTACAATAGAAATGAGAGCTTAACTATCCTTCAAAATTCCAGAGAGGCACTGTGCTATAAGTGAACACCTAGCATGGAGGGCCAGTTTAAGAAGCAGAGATAAAAATATGAGGATAATTGCAGGTCTATAAAAGGAACTACTACTGGGCACTAGTTGTACTATTATCCCACTATTATGGACACACACACACACAGAGTTTTGGTCAGTTTTTTTTGCCACTGTGACCAATAGACTTGGCAAAAAAAATTTTAGAGGAGGAAAAGTTTATTTGGCGTTCAGAGTTTCAAAGGTCTCAGTCCCTAGATATATTTCCATTGCTCTGAACCCAAGATGAGAGAACATCATGACAGAAGGATGTGGAGGAGGAAAGTAGCTCTGGACATGGCAAACGGAAAGCAAAAAGAACTCAGTCCACCAGGGACAAAATATAAACCCCAAAGGAAGTTAGGTCACCCCCAACGACTTAACTTCCCCCATGCATACCCTCTCTGCCTATAGTTAATCCATATCAGTGGCTTAATCCATAGATTAAGTTAAGGCTCTCATAACCCAATCATTTCACCTCTGATAGTTCTTACATTGTCTTCACATGATTTTTGGGAAGACACTTTATATCTAAACCCTAACAAAGAACTTAATTTCTGGCAAAAAGACAAGTTGCTTTTTTCTGAAGAATTTATATAAAGAATACCAGTGGCATGAAAGATAACAATCAGGATCAGCAGGAAAAAAGCTGATTTTCAGAGAAATTCATAATTCAAAAGAGGATATTAAAAATATCTGCTTAGAAATCCAGCAAGATTAGAAAAAAAAGTTAAATCTTTAGCACAAAAATAGAATGGCAAGGGGCAAAAGGGGATCAGAGAACAAACCACCCAACCATTTGAGAACTTTGGGATTTGTATGCAAAATGATATATTTGTTATTTCACTCAATCAGCAATTACTTATGAAATGTCTGTCATATGCCAGTGAGCCAGACACCTTATCTCCATACTCTTATATTGAAAAGATTTTGACTGATGACCATACCAAATATTTAGGCTTAAAGTCCCATTACCACTGAGAGATGAAAGAAAATGTCTAAAATACCCATTAATGTGCAGATGATAAAAATAAAAATTGAAGTGAGAAAATCTGGACACTAGAGGGATTAGACATGGTAAAATCCTGATGAAAAATGATGGGTTAAAAATAAGGAAGGATTTTGGATACTGCAAAAAAATCTACCTACATCCAACATCTTGTGAAGCAGCTCTGAGTGCAGGCTCTTCAAAAGTTTTTTCACTCCTATCTTCTAGTACCACTTCCAGGCCTCCATCCCAGGTGTGCTGAATCAGAACCTCCCGAGGCAGAAAACTGAGAAAGCTAGGCTCCAAACAGGAACTAAAGAAAGGAAGGGAGATGTGGCAGTTGGTACAGCAAGTGCCTAAACTTGAATACAAAGGGTTAGCTCCATGAACACCAGCCTCTTCTGGATCACCAACAGTGGCAGGCTCAAATGCTTCTTGCTGTGATGAGTAGGCACCTCTGTTTTCCCTCCTTTTCTGCCCTTCTTCTCTGCTTTCTCTTAGAGTGATTGATGGTTTCCCTACCTTAGATGTGCAAACTCTAAACAAATGGCATTAATTGGCGTGAGCTTAAGGCATTCATTTTGCTTTTCTAATCCTTGTCTTTTCTTTAAAGGCAGTAAAAGTACTACTTAGCAAGTGGTACTTCAATGACTATTTACCAAAATAGCAGTATGAGGAATACCTTGCATAGTGCCTACTGCATACAGGGAATTCACTCGTAGGGAACTCTTCATACTGGTGAATTTGTTCTTTCTGGCAAATATTGGAGCCATTTTTATGAGGTTCTTACTCAAATACTAATCATGTTTCCTTTTTCTTGAAAATATTTAAGAATACAATTAAGAGTATGATTGCTACAGCTGCTGTTTTTAATTGTTACACTTAAGACTCTTTAGTTGGTTACTGATGTGAATGTTCTTTCTGAGACATAATATTTAAGATAATGCATAATTCTAATTTTTTAAATTTTTTCAATAAGGGAAACTGGAAGGCAATGGCTGGCAAAACTTAGAATGTACAAGAACCAGGAAAGTTTATTAAAGAATGCAGACTCCTCTCCCACAGTTTCTGATTTGGACCGTGGAGCATTTCATTCATTCATCCAAAATTTCCCTGTTCTGCACTTGGGGAATCATTCCATGCACATAAATTTTTGAGAAATTAAAATATCTTCGTCTGTCTCTGAGTCAGCTATTTCTGGTTAAGCCATTTATTATGTCTTAAACTATTAATAGAGTTTAATATCCCCATCTTTACTCTTACTTTAATTCAAGAGGAAGAGAGTTCTGCTGTGGGGAAGTCAATTAAACCACTCATTACTATAAATATGATGAAGGTAGAAAATTTTATATTACCATAACTCCTGTTAGGTACTTGCATGCAGATTTAAGAGAAAGCTGGCCAGAATATTTATGTTGCATCAACTGCACAGGTGTAAACTGTGAATACATCTACAGTTGGGGTATTTGATTAGTGTTGTTGCTGTGACATGAAGGCTCAATACACAAATAACATCCTTGATAAGCTGAGATGGGAAAAAGAGCTGAATGCTGTCAGACTGCAAATTCAGATTCTTATTTGGGGAATCTATAAAAGCAAAGGCATTTGCTTTAACTTTCAATTCATCATTTACTATCCAAAAGCCATTAGTTCATTTGTTTATTCAGTAAATGACAAGTGATCACCTTCTCTGTGCCAAAGAACACGTATGAGATTAATTTATTTCACTGTTACATGAATGCCTTTGGTAAAAAAGCAGAATTCCATTTTTGTCCTGAGTTAAAAGAATAACATTGCTGTTAAAAGATAAAACTGGGTATGACAATTTTCATATGAAACCCATTTGAAGTTCTCTTTGCACCTCTGTCCCTAGGGAAAGCTGGGGAGTTGACTTGTTCTGGAGTTTTGCATTTATCAGCCTCAGACAGTTTCACATAGATGCTTCTTCATCGGAGAACTACACAAATGATCTCATTCTAATCTATAGTTTGATTTGCTTATCAAAGGATTCATTCCTGTTTCAAAGCCTCAGGATTCTTTCAGTTTTCCGCAGCCTGTTTTGTAGAAGGCTCCAGGAGAAAGTCTCTTCAAACATGTCCATTTTAATTATACACCAAAAAGAAAAAAAAAAAGCATTTCAGAACACTTTGACCTAGTAAAAACATATCTCTCCTCTTCATGTTTTTCAAAATAAGTATGTCTGGAATTATTAAAATAAGACTTACCTCTGGTGAAATATAACAACTAAATCAATGCTAAGTAATGTATTAAGTAAAACTAAGTGATTGGAAAGCTTGTTCTACTAATACCTCTGAAAAGATCTAGTATTCAGATTTTTAAAATTTATTCACACTGGGTTAAATATAAAATATATGGACATTTCTTTAAAAAATTCAGTGCTATGCCTCTCTGTCAGAAAGAGTTTACCATTACTTCTGTTGGAAAATCAGGTTTGATTTATATCATTTTGACTTAAAATACCTTTTATAGTTCTGTAACCTACCTTATGTATTAAAACTATTTTTGCTTCACTTTTTTTAAAACTCAACAATTTTTCAAGGATATTAACTTTACAAAAACCACATCATCTGAAGAAAACAGAAACTTTGAAATGACCTGAAAAGATTACAATGGTTATCTAATACAGCGAAGTCCAAGTAGTAAAACTGGTAGAAGGAAATAAACAAAACTGATGAGATATATAGATACTAATCTGTTAATGGAAAAATAAATAAGTTCAAGGAAGATCTAGGAGAGATAATGGGACAGAGAGTGAATAAGACCTTCCAGAGAGAAAGCTATTTTAATGACAAGTTGATTTTAGTAATTAGAAATTTTGATACTGAAAAAAGCAATCATATCAACAAGGAAATGCTGGCAGCTTGAGGGTCATGTGGCCTCTAAAAGGTCACTTTCTTGATTATAAAACTGTCTTTGTAACCACTCTATTTCAGTGAGTTCAACTTAGCCCTGAAAGGACTCACTGGAAGAATTAATGTAAAGGAGGCAAAAATTTTACAGACACCTAAATGGGTGAGAATTGTTTCAAAAATAGAAATTCCTCAAACTAAGAGAACAGAGGATAACAGAGCATAATGAAAATACTGTAATGTGTCTGGTGCTTTAGAGAGCTATACAGCATTTTTCAACCTCTTTTATTTGATCCCTGCACCCACCAAGTAAGAGAAATGAGGACCATATGATTCCTTTTGCACATGAAAAGGCTTACACTCAGACTAAATTTTCCAGACTGTCTGTTGTTATCCTTAGTAAACTTTTCTAACTGTCAGCAACTGTAAGATGTTCTTTTTTTCAAACAAATTATTACTTCTGATATGCCCTTTTTTTCCAGTCAAAAAACAATAAATATCATGATGACAAGACAAGGGTGATGCATTCTCTGAGATCTCTTATGCCTTCCTTTTGGAGAGGAAAAGAGGGTGGTATTAGTGTTCTACCTACACATGGTGGTGCAGAGGGCTGCCAAACCAGAGTTTCATACCTTGTCATTGCTGAGCTGTCACCTACAGACCAGATTCCCTTCCCTCTGAATTTTGAGATAGATTTTTTTTTTCTCCTTTTTTCCATTAAACCTTCTGCTGGGAGTTGGGAGTTATTCCCCTCTTCTTTCTATTTTCTAAAGGGATGCAGAAATATGAGACTATGTTGTTCAAAGTGTGTTTTAATCAGCTTTTTGTCTTCTGTGACTGAAAGACCCAACCAGAACAATTGTAGAGGAGAAAAACTTTATTTGGGGTCTCACAGTTTCAGAGGTCTCAGTCAGTAGACAGCTGGCTCCATTCTTCATTGCTCCAGGTGAGGCTGCATATCATGGAAGCAGTGTGTGGTAGAGAGGAGTAGTTCACATGGTGTTAAGAAAGCAGGCAGAGACAGCTGACCAGATACAAAATATATACCCCAAAGGCATCCCCCAGGGACTTACCTCCTCCACCACACTCTACTTCCCTTTACCACTCAATTAATCCCATCAGGGGATTAATTCACAGATTGGGTTAAGAGTCTCACAGACCAATTATTTCTTCTTTAAATCTTTTTGCATTGCCTCACCCATGAGCTTTTGAGGGATACCTGACATCCAAACCATAAGAAATTGATATGTCCTCACTAACAGACATGCTAGAGAAAGCAGTTCAGGGTGAACCTAGATGTGCCCAGGCCACTGTCTTGCCAAAGACCACTTGAGGGTAGATTTGAGTCTGAAGAACCAAACCACAGCTTCTCTCTGACCCTGGATAAGGAGAGAAAGAGCTTTGACTTAGGAATTGCACAGATTGGTACATTCAATTGAGAGAAAAGCAAAAGTAAAGATAAGAGTAAAATAAGAAAAAGAAGAGTTTTACTATTTGATGTCTTTCCACATGAAGAACAAGATTATTTCCCCTATAAAACAATCCAAATAATGGTAGCTAAAACATGGTAATGGCTCAATTTTTTATCATTAAGTTCTTTAGGTAGTATAAGATTCTATAACAGCTCTAGAATCCTGAGGTTCCCAGTCCTTTTCATTTTTTTTTGTACTCAAATATTCAAAATTCACCTCGTTATTAAAGAAAACTCCTGCTTCTGCCACTCATTCCAGTAGCCAACAGAAAGGAGAAAGGAGAAGGGAATGAATGATTAGGCATGCTTCTTTAAAGGCAAACTGCAATTGCACACATCAGTTTATTTTACAGATGTTAGTCAAAACTCGGTCACTTCTAGTATCCACTTGCAAGAAGACTAGAACATGTAGTCTCTAGTCCACATGCATATACTCCAAGCTAAAATGCAGGTGTCTAGTTCTGTACTAGGAATGAAAAGAGAATGCACAGTGGGGACAAGCAGCAACTACACTGACTATTTACTTATTAATATGCTCCTGGAGGAGTAGAAAAACATTCACATATTTAGTCATGCTCTCTGTGATCAGTGGTTTTCAAACTATCTGAGATTTTACCTTTTCCTAACTTGATTGATGCCAATGTAGTCTTGGCTGCTTCAACTTTTTTTCCTTTTTTTGTTTTGGTAGGTATGGAGAACAGCAGTGCTTTGACCCAAGCATCTCTGCTGTCTTGCTGTCAGCTCTTTCTGGTTTATGTTCTCATGCTTACTTGGGGGCACTTCCTAGTCTTTCAGTCATGTTAGGTATTTTCTCACCATATGCCTTTCAGAAGAGATGTGCAAATAATTCCTTTATATGATCATTCCAGCAGTGGTGACACTTATAAAGAGAACACTGCCTAGCATGGTGTCCCAAGCCTATAATCCCAGCAGCTTGGGAGGCTGAGGCAAGAGGATAGGGAGTTCAAAGCCAGCCCCAGCAACTTATGGAGGACCCAAGCGATTTAACGAGACTCTGTCTCAAAACAAAAACTAAGAAGGGTTGGGAATGTGGGTCAGTGGTTATGTGCCCCTGGTACCAAAATAATAATAATAATAATAATAATAAGAAGAAGAAGAAGAAGAAGAAGAACAGTAATAAGAATAGTACTAGGTTATTAGCCTATAAATTAATTACCTTGGAACTTTTAAAAATGCATGCATTCTTTACTGAATTAAAATCTCTTGTGGCCAACTTTATTTTAGTTTTCATTCTTTAAAAAAACATATTATGGAGATATGTTTAAATAAAAAATCTATATATACTAAAACCATACAGTTTGACTAGTTTGGAGATAAGTATATATTTAGGAAACAATCATTATAATTTATACCATAAGCCTATCACCTCTAGAAGTTTTCCCCTATCTCATTTATTATTATTGAGTATGATAAGTGTAGTAAATATAAGATCCATCTCCCTTAGCAAATTTTTGAGTATTCTAGTTTGTTAAATATAGCCACTAATTGTACAGTCAACCTCTATGTTCAGTTACCTTGTTAAACTGACACTTCATACTGTGTGACTGATGGTCCTTTCTTCCTGTAACCAGCAACCACCATTCTAGTCTTTACTTCCATGTTTGGTTATTTTAGTTTCTTCAGATAAATGATATCATGTATTTATCCATTTTAACATCAGATTCTTAGATTTTTGTAATTAAATTTAAGAATTCCTTATATATGTTAGATATTAACCTTTTATCAGACATGGCTTACAAATATATTTTCCTCCCATAAGTCACCTTTTCATTTTTTGATTTTTTGACATGTAGAAGCTTTTCAGTTTGATATAATGCCACTATCACTGCCTGAGGTTTTGATGTCAAATTCAAATATTCATTTTCAAAGCCAGTCCCCAAAGCTTTTTCCTTGTTCTCTTCTAATTGTTTTAAACTTTCTGGTTTTGTTCTTTTGATCTCTAATCCAATTTCAGTTTCACATTTCATTATTGTAGTGTTAGGTATCCAATTTCATTCTTTTATGGGTTGATATCCAGTTTTCCCATCATCCTATGTCAAAGAGACTACTCTTTCCCTCTTTTATATTTTTGGCTCCATTGCTGAAGATCAGTACACAAAAGGGTTTATTTGTGGAATCTCCATTCTGTTTCCTTGATTTGTTTGCCTGTTTCTATGCCATTATCATACTCTTTTGATTGTTGTAAATTTGCAATATATTTTGAAATCATAAAGTGGAAGCTCCTTCTTTTGTTTCTGTCAAGTTTGCTTTGTCTATTTGAGATCTTTAGGGGCTCCACACAAATATTAGGATTTTTTTTTCTATTTCTGCACAAAGAAAATAATGCCACTGGGATTTTGATAGGAATTGCTTTGAATCTATAGATTCTATTGGTGGGATCAACATTTTAATAATATTCTTCTAAGACATGAATGAAATACTTACTTTTGTCTGCTTTAATTTCTTTCATTAGTAATTTTGGTTTTAAGTATACACGTCTTTCACTGTTAGGGGACACACAGATGAGGATGGCAGGAACACAATGTTAAGAGAATAATTCTATAAAATAGGCCCACTATGCTAATTCTCACATATTTTCCAAGAAGCAATTTACATGCAACCCTGCCTGGCCTAAGTGAACAGAATATGTCACATTCCTCAGCAATCTATTATCTGCAGGAGAAATCCAGGCCTAAGATAATGCAAGTGCAAGATTTTATGACCAGATCCTAAAACTCTGGGAAACATGGATAATTTCTCCTAACCATAAAATCTGTAAGAATGTATGGTTAAGAATACAGTTAGAGGGCTAGGGTTGTAACTCAGTGGTAGAGGAACTGGTAACTCATATGAGGAACTGGGTTCAATCCTCAGCACCACATAAAAGTTAATTAATTAATTAGCTAATTAATTAAAGGTATTGTGTCCATCTACAAAATTTTTTAAAAAGAGAGAATCCAATTAGAACCAGTCAGCATGGGCCAAGATAACCTAGAGTTGCTGTGACAGTGGGGACACACTGCCATCAGTCAAAAGGCAAGAGGTGGACCTGGGTGGAACTCTCTGGAAACTTCACTAGGATCCTCAATAAAACTGGAATGCAGGAGAGAAGAATAAGAAAACTCCTGGTCAATTTGGGGAAACTATTGGAATTGGGAAGCCTGGCTCTTTCCCTTGACAGAACCCCTTGTTATGATACTCTTAGGTCTGTTATTCAGTCCTCACATTTTACACTGCCTGGTAGGGTTTGCTATAGCTTGCCTTGAGGCAATAAAACTGCCTGGTTCACTTTGCTATGTCACCCTAAAAGGCAATGGTCCTGCCTATCAGTCAATAGAACAGAAGACCTTATATAACCAGCCATACACATATATATATATCCAGTCTTATAAAGGTTGATACCTTATATAATATAAACAAGAACCAAAGGGAGAGGGGAAGGGATGAAGAAAGAAACTATAAATATTAGTTTATAGCTTTGGTCTTTGTAAGAGTGTTAATTACTCGTCTCTGTAAGAGTGTTGTTTAAATTGTAACATTTCTGAACCTGGGTTTGAATTCTAGCTCTTAGCAGTGTAAACTTGCAGTTATCTTAAGAAACTGCTGCCTGTGATAAAGGCCACTTTCCAATATGACTTGCAGATGCTTCTCCACCTTTATTCTGCTTCAGTAAACTACTTATCACAAAAATTCCCACTCATGGTCCTGTTCATGTGAGCCAAGAATTCAACCCAACCAATGTTGTAATGATTAAGAAATTATGTCAAATTTTCTATAAAAGCCCTGTGTAATCTCAGCTCAGGACCCAGACTCTCAGAGTAATAGCTCATCTGGGTCCACTGGCATAAATAAAACCTGAGTTCTCAACCCTCCCAGTGGTACTTGGTCTCTTGCTGAAAATGATTTCCACAACATCACCTCCTAGGTAAGTTTACTCTTAAGTATTTTATTCTTTTTGCTTCTCTTTCAAATGGGATTATTTTCTTAACTTCTGTTTTGGAAAGTTTGTTATTAGCATTTAGATATGTGGTTGATTTTGTTTGCCTATGCATGTTTTATTCTTAATTTCAAAATGTACACAACTATATAAGAAACCAACAAATACTTGTAGAAATAAAAGACAATAACAAAACAAATGAGAAAGAAGCATTAGGTAAAGTAGAAAGGGAAGAAGAAGTAAATATGAGTGAATTTATTATGCTCAACTTCATGAGAAAGAAATATTTGGAGCTCAGAGAACAGACTAGACCATCATGAAAATCAATGGAAAAAAAAAGAATGTCCAATTTAAAGAACTTACCTATATTCTATATGAATTAAATGGCATTCAAAATATGTAATTGAAAACATCCCTAAACATATAAATTGTTACTCAACGTAGGCAGGAAAACAAAATCACCTTTTTATTAACTTATTCTAGAGCTACCCACCATCAGTTGATGTATAAAGTAATTGAACAGCTACCATCATTCATCATGTTTCTTTTTAAATAAATAACTCCAACTCTCTTGGCTTCATGGAGAAAAAAAAATGCTACCAAAGGAGAGAATCTTCAGTCCTACTACAAAAAGAAAAACCTCTGGATGATATTATTTATAGATAAGCATTATTTAAGAAAAGTGTGGCTAAATGAACTCTTAGTCTTGATGTTGTGTGTGGTCTATTTTACCAGACTATGCTCATAATGAAAACATACATCTATCAAAACTAATATCTAATACTGCTTTCCACTGTCTCTTGTGACTCCTTTTAGACTTGTTTCTTGCCACAGAACTGAGGAAACCATGTGTTTCAGTAAGAGTTTTCATTGCTGTGACTGAAGACCTGACAAGTACAATTTTAGAGAAGGAAAAGTTTATTTGGGAGCTCACAGTTTCAGAGATCTCAGTCCATAGACAGCAGGCTCCATTCCTCAGGGCTCAAAGTGGGGCAGAACATCATGGCAGAAAGGTTTGGTAAAGGGAAGAGGCTCAGCAAATTGTACCAGGAAGCAGAGAGTTCTGCTTATCAGGAACAAAATATATACCCCAAAAGCATACTCTCAGAAACCCACCTCCTCCAGCCACACCCTATTTACTACCTAGTTAATCTCTATGTGGGATTAATTCACTGATTAACTCTCATAACCAGTCATTTCACCTCTAAACATTCTTGCATTGTCTCAACATGAGCTTTGGGGGGGGATATCTAGCATCTAAATCATAATACTATGTAATAAAAGCACTCTTGCCTTTTTGTTTTGTATGAGTAAGGAAAGGTTTAAGAAGATCAGAGAGTTGAGGGCTGGGGATATAGCTCAGTTGGTAGAGGGTTTGCCTTGCAAGCACAAGGCCCTGGGTTCAATCCCCAGCACCGCAAAAAAAAAAAAAAAAAAAAAAGGAAGATCAGAGAGTTGAACATAGTACCTCATGGAATTATTCAATGAGGTTAAGGATAACTGGGAAATAGTTTAGAGAATATTGAATAGTAATTCCTTTGGAAAGTGATAGCAGACAAACACATTTTTCTCAAATTATTTTCTCTACCTTCATATTTTAAACTAATTTTCATTTTCTCTTCATATGAAGGTAATTCCCCAATGTATGTGTTGGGTTTCTGTATTAGCAATTATTATTATAATCATTATATCATATTTCAGTGTTACTTGACACAGGGTAGATTAGGAGCCATCCTTGATCTCTAGGGTCTTTGCTACTAGACAGAAATGATAGTCCATGAAGACATAGTAGATAAGGCTAACCTTATTAAACCACAGAAAATCTTGAGTGTGTAGTGTACTTTTTTTTGTGTTGTATATTCATTCTTGTTTTCATAAACCCTATCATACCTAAAGTATGGTTTTCAGCATCAAGGAAGTGGGATGGTGAATCTAGGTACATTTTTAATTCTTCTTAGGCAAGATAAAATAGTTTTGTGTCCAGAAGTAGGTTATCTTTTTGAGAATTATGATATGTTAGGTAAAATACAAGAATGGTAATTTTCAGGCTGAAGGAAGATACCATGGTATAGCCATTGGCATCTTACTGAAATTTCAGTTGGTAGCATAATTGCCTATTTAGAAAAAAGTGTATATATAAAACTTGTTATCCAGCTTATGAAACACACTGGAAAAGCTGAGATACCATAAAATATGCCAGTAGAAGGATATAAAAGTAGACTAGAAAAAAAAATCCAAATAACATGAGATTCATCTCATTTTAAAAAATGACAAGCATTAGGTTTTCCATGACGGGGAAAATCCACTGTTCAGATAGCCATGGAAGGCAGATCCCAATATTCTAAGATTGAAGGATAGAGCAAAGTTCCAATCAGGTCACAGACTCAAGACTAGTTCATCTTGAAGTAAAACTTAGAATTCTAAGACACAGCCTTCTTCTACTTATACAGAAGTAGAAAGCTGTGACTGAATTCTGATGAATTCTGAAATGTTCCCTCATAACGTTCTAATCTAGGTCCAAGTCTGAGTCATGCAGGTTGAAGCATCCACAAGAAAGACTTCAGGCAAACTGGCATTATAAGATTATTAGTGATTCCAGATAGGGGAGGTTAAGGACATCATAGACAGAAGAAATGCAGCAAAAACCTGAGCAGTGGGACATGATGATAAATATTCATCATTTGCTTTTGCACAAAATAAGGATGACCGACACGAAAAGAAATAAGAAAAGAAACGAAAAAAGTTTTAAGATTTAACAGAAATGCTAATGAGAAATATGTAGAACAACTATTTTAAACAAAGGATCCTCAAATCAACACTGTGTAACTTGACATATTTAAGTCAAGAATAAATAATTAAAATTGGAATAGTCAAAAATGAAATTATGGTATACTTTGTAAGAGGATATGCTAATTGTGATCTAGGAGCTGGGACACATGATGTGCAAAAGGAGACACTATAACATGAATAAATATGCAAATTTAGGGCAGTCTCCAACTTTAAGTTGCAATTACAAGCAAGACCAATAAAGATTTTTATATAATGAGATGCAAGAATAGTATGTTTATAAGTAATACCTGGCCTAGAACTATTTAGAAATTTACAGGTTTTATTTTAATTTCCATTATACTTAGCTATCTACATATCCTTTTTCTACCCCAATAAGGGAGCTAATCTTCAATATTTATCATTAATATCCAACACTGCAAATCTTCTTTAGCTATATTCAGACTTTCTGAGCTAAGGAAATCTCAGCTTTGTAGTCATTAGTGATCATTATCCTTAAATGAAAATGTACTGGAAATAACTTTTATATCATTCTTAGTGGGTAATTTAAAGAACAAAATGGGAATATTAATGTTGAAAAGTACAGTGTAATATCCACAAAGCCTGCTGAAGAGAATATCAAGCTACAAGCACACCAGGGAAAGAGGTGTCTTTGCTTTATAACTTCGTGTAAGATCTCTACTCTTCTACTGTCCTTACCAAAATGAAGGGAGAAGAAAAAGCACATCCCCATCTTCCAAAACCAAGAGAAGGAATGCCAACCATTTCAACCTAACAAGTGGTCACCTCACTTCTCAGTGACTTGAAACACCATTCTATAATTGAAAGATAAAATAGCTCTCCAATTCATTCTTGGTCTCACTACATTTTAATCTGATAATTTAATGTAGCTTTTATTTTCAGTCTTAATGAAACACTTATGAACATGAAGTCTAGCTTGGAAGATACTAACATTTTACTTCTCAATAAACCAGACACTCAAGGATACTATAACTTGGTGGTACTCCTAAAATCTTGACTCGGCAGTTGATGGGTTTTTAGGCTTGAGGAACAATGAAAGCAACAACACACTGACCAGCTCACTACATAGGAAGCAGGACAAGACCTCACTGCTCTTTCATTCAGACTTGAATTATACAGCACCTACTGAGATTATGCCACATACCAATCCAAGCTACTCCCAAATCCACCCACCAACATGCTCTCTGTCATAGTCACCGACACTACACAGATTCATTTAGCATTGTGGTGTGGTATTTACTATTCAGAGGTTGATTCCATCCGCATCTATCATTACAACAGTTTCTGGGGATTGTATATTCTTCTACCTATCATTTCTTTCATTCTCAAATTAATTTAAAATTTTCCATTCTTTTTATTTTGTGTAATCCAACAGCATTTCAAAAGAAATTTGCTGCATTCACAGTCTATTTCTAGAAACTTCATTTACTTCCTTAAATGGAACCTGGTTTTCCCCTATAAATTGCAACATTTTTGCAGTCTCCATGGTCAAAACCTGGTCCTCTTCTCACCTCATATTATTGGCCATGAAGGCAGGCAGCAGAGACATGATCTATTCTCTTAAACATACTTTTCAATTCTGAATCGTTATTTTTCACCTTCAAAAAATTTCTTTTCTTCAAATTCAGTCTCTTTCTCTCCTTTCTCATTAATATATTTTGATAGGTCATTTGCACATTCACTCAGGAGTTAAGCTGAACTAAAGCTTCTGCCATCATCCCAAATCTTGCCCTAAGACTGAAAAATATGCTTTATCTACTTGCATATGCCTCAATCTACCAAGTCTAATTTTCAAAAATATATACTTTTTCCATTTGGTGACCTCCATTGCATTCTATTTCAGCATTTCATTTCTAAAAGCATACCTGAAACTTCTAAAAACTTGACGTTATTATCCTAATTTGTCATCTCAAATTTCTATCATTTTATAGCATCATTTTTTTAAATGGAATACCTGCTACATAGAGAATGACTTTAAACATTTGATTTTGCAATGGATAAAGAGAAGGAATGTAATCTTAAACTTTGAGGAGAATATAAATGTCAAAGTGAATTTCTTTAAGTTGTGAAAACAGGACATGACAAATAAACAGGAGATATTTTTAAAGAGCTTCTACTTGAAAAGAATGAAATACCAAAAAACTAATTATTTGGTAAAGCTTAATTAAATAGGGATATCAACTTTGAGATTAATCAAGAAAAACAGAGGACACAATTAAAAGAAGATCTAATCATACATAAAAGGATTAAAATATGAGTGTCATGAAACATATATTAAATGAAAATCTTAGACAAAAGAGCAGTTTTTTAAATAAGGTTTACCATAACTGACTCAGGCTGAGGCCCTAAGCAACTTGGGGGGATTCCATATTAAAGTAAAAAATAGAAAGGGTAGGACATGTATTTCAGTGGTAAAGAACCTCTGGGTTCAATTCCCATTGTTGTGGGAAAAGAGACTGGTGAAAAACTAAGCAACACTCAGAAATAGGAGAGCTCAGGCTTATTTATATCTGCTGACCCAGATGAGCTCACATGAGAAACTCTGGGTACAGAGCAGTAGGGTTACAAGGGTTTTTATATGGCAGTGCAGGAGGTCAGGTTCTAAGGGATGTACTGGTTGCTGACAGGTGGGCTTGAAACTGAGGGTTGCTAAGTGGGAACAGCAGTTAGGACAGGGCGGGAAGCTTGTGGTGGGAAGCGTAGTTACAGAATTAGAAACAGTTCTCTTTGGGGACTTTCACTTTGGCCCTGGGCCCACTTCTGGTTTAACTGAAAACTTCTCTTCTATGGTCTGTTTTTGGGGTCTGGGTCTTTTCATCAGTATCCATGAATGAATGAATGAATGAATGAATGAATGAATACTGACTCAGGAAGTCAAAGTCAAATTTAAGTGACTATAATCATGCTGGAACTTGAGCCAGTAGATGAAAACTCATAGGTGGGAGATAAAGACAACAAATTAAGCTCTGAGAGTTTGTGATCTTCTGTATCATATTGTTGTTTTTCAAACCTTTAAACAAGATTTTCTGAAAGAAACCTTTAAGGCCATTTGTTCTCCCTACATTCAGCTTTATTTTTCAATGTAAATCATTCAGAAAAGATATAATCCCCACTGTTCACAAAGGAAAAAGAAAGAGAAAATTAGGCTTATGAAGTACATGGCCAAGGAGGTAGTAATCTCCCTAATTTTTCCAGTTACCGTGGCTATAAACAAACTCACTCAGAACTCAGTGACTGAAAACAATATTTATTTTGCCTGTAGCTCCACTAACGGGGAGGAATGTCAGATAATTTGCAGACATGTTTTAAAGCCTTTACAGTTAGCAAAATCTGTGTTTTAAAAAGTCATGAATGGATAAAAATAAATTCAGTCTTAGAACTGAGATTGCCCCAAAGAGAATAATCCAAACTGTCCAAGAACCTTCAAGTGGTTTATCCTTAGGAAAGAGTATGTCAGGGAGGAGAAGGAGAGAGATGTATCAGTACTAACCAGGATTCTAAATAGAAAACGACACACCTTCCCTTCTTTAAGAACTCATAATCACTGATTCAGTCCTAGTTTAAGCTTGAAAATGGATTTTGATGAACCTGAGATCACAGTCTAAAATTTTGAAATGTGTACTGAAAAATATCCACCAGAATGAATGTAATGCATTGATCTGAGATTTTCCAGAGAAATGAGTAGGAAAAAAAGAGTACCCATCCCATTTTATGAGATTAATGGTACACTGATAGAGTGGCAACCTCAATACCTTTTCCTCTCCTCTAATGGAAAACCGAATTCATTAGAGAAACAATGATCAATAATAGAAGTAAACTGACACATTCTCAAGCTCCCTTAAGATTGCAGTAGGCACATGACTATTTTGCCCAAGTACTGATCATTAAATCAGGAGTCCAACAATACTTCTATAAAAGGGCTGATTCAGCTTCACTTCATTCCTACTTCCTGTCTAGACTGCAGATGTCACTATTAGAACTGTTGAAGTCTTTTTGGAGTAAGATGATTGGGTTCATAATTATTTGCCTACTTCTTATAATATTTTATTTCCTCTTTCTAAACAACATGGATTTACTATCTTTCCTTCATTGATTGCTCTTCCCTTCCTTTTCTCCATTATTTAATACTATATAAGAGGAAAGGATACAACAACTACTTAAAAATAATTTATTTCTTTGTGAAACCCTCCCTGTCTTGAAATAAAAAATATTAAGGGCCGAGGAGGTGGTTCCATGGTTAAGCACCCCTGGGTTCAATCCCTGGCACCAAATAAGTAAATAAATAAGATTTATTTTTCTCATATATAAAGAAGTCCAGGACTAGGTTAATGGCACTAACATGTCCTCAATATTTCAGCCACCATCTACCTATGGGCCCTGAAATCTTTGAAATATAGCTTTTATTCTCAATTATGTCCTAGATTCTATGCTCCTACATAAAACAAAGATATTATAGAAGGTAAAAGGGGAACAAGTGGTCAAAGTGGAGTGACAGCTGAATCTCTCTAAATCTAAGAATCAACAGCTGTCCCAGGGAGCACTGCCAGAGATTGGGCTACTATATATTTTTGGTCAGAAATATGCTTCTTAGGCTCCACCTAAATGGGGAAGCAGCCTGGCAATCATATTTAGCTGGGCATGTTACCAAACCAATCACAATAATGTTTCTGTTAATAAAAAAGGAATAGACTCAACATTCTGATCTTTATTTCTTTAATCTTATGTATGTACCAGGCCAAAATCACTGGAATATTAAAACTTGCCCACAGTTAGACAAATGGAAATGATATTTAAGACAGGAAATAATTCATGAAATTTCAATGGCAATTTTAATTACTGTAACAAACAAGCCATTTGGAAGATCTCTTGAAGAGATCATCACATTAGTGTATGTCAGCATTCAGATTGTTAGATTTATGATTAAATCAGCATTATGTCCCAACTTATTAAAATACAACAAGGATAACTTTTTCCAACTTCCCAGTAAAAGCTTCAATAGTATTACATTTTTAACCCAAATGTCCTTATTATATTTTCCTCAGGCATTTTGCCATTTTGTTACATCTTACAGCAGCAATAATTCTCTATTCCATAAAAAACAGACTTTTACAAGCCGGACAAACAGTTCCATAAATTAAGAGGAATACCTGCCTATGCCGAAACAATACATTTCTTTCTTATTCATACTTTTGTGATGTATTTGTTTTGGAATCATACTCTCATTTTTCTTAAATTTACTGCTTCTTTTTATGGGTTGAAAATCAGTGAAAAATAGGTTGACACCTAGATTATCAAGAAGCAAGGAATGTATAAGAAAAATGCATATATCAGATAGGAATGTTTTCTCAAAACATGTGTCTCATCCTAAAATGGTTCTGAATGTACTTCATAGTGTAAGACTTTTTACCTAATATACTTTTTTAAATTGACAAGTAATAAATATGTGTGTGTGTGTGTGTGTGTGTGTATACATGGAGTATAATGTGATCTTTAAATGTAGGTACATATTATGTAAGGTAGTTATGCTCATGCTAATTATCATATCCATTGTCTCATACATTTAGCACTTCATTCTGATAATAATATTCAAAATCCTTCCTTCTATCTACTTTGAAATTCCCACTACACTTTTGTTAACCATATCACCCCTACTGTGCAACACAACGCTGGAACTCTTCCTCCTTCTTAACTCTAAGCTCTGTACCCTTTGATCAATCTCCACCCAGGTTCTCCTCCTTTTCCCAGCCTCTGGTAACTAGGCTTCTAATTTCTACTTCTATAAGATCAACTTCTTCCACTTTCCAATGAAATCATGAAATGTTTTTCTTTCTGACCATAGATTACTTGATGTACCATCTTTGAGGTTTATTCATGTTACTGCAAATGTTAGGATTTACCCTTTTTGTTTTTGTTTTTTTTTTTTTTTGGAACCAGGGATTGAACTCAGGGACACTTGGCCACTGAGCCACAACCCCAGCCCTATTTTGTATTTTATTTAGAGACAGGGTCTCACTGAATTGCTTAGGGCCTCGCTAAGTTGCTGAGGCTGGCTTTGAACTCACGATCCTCTGACTCAGCCTCCCAAGTTGCTTGGATTACAGGCGTGTGCCACCACGCCTGGCAGGATTTACCCTTTTTATGGCTAAGAGATCATGGCGTGTGTGTGTGTGTGTGTGTGTGTGTGTATGTGACAACATTACTTCTAGTGATTGTGTATATGAACAAGGTATATACCTATAGTATATACATATAGTTGAGAATTTCCTATTGTTTTCTGTGGCTCAATTAATCTCTTTAGCATAATATATTTTTCCTCTTTAAGAGAAAGTCTAATAATATTAATCTTATTCTATTCATGATAATTGCTGAAGAAAATTAATTTGTAATAACAATAGTAGAGCAACAATAGCTTATACTTTGCCTTTCAAAGAGCATGCATATTTTCTTTCTCAAACACTACAAGTGAAGCCATTGTATCTGGAGGAATAAGAGCTTTTGTATTTTCATATTTGAATTATGTAGTTTTTGATAGAAGCAGAAATAGAACCAAGTGCTTTCTCCAAGACAGATACTTCAATAAGTCATGGAATTACTGAAAATAACATTTTTAGAAGCATGACTTACTAAAATTTCTTTTCCCCTTTATACAAGTATCTACTAGATGTGAAAAAAAAAAAAAAAAAAAAAACAGAAAAAAATCCCAAAATTACTAAATTTCTTCAAGACATATGAGGCTTAAAAACTTTAGGATTCTGAAATATTTCTTATGATATTCTAAAAAAACTACCTTAACAAAAGTCAAAACTAATTCACATTTTTATAGCTATGTATTAAATATCTCTGAACTTATATAGTTTTTCTTCAATTGAATCAGGCTTTATTCATAAAAATGTATTAAGCAACTACTATACATATGAATTTTGCTGGATGTGGTTGTATACTCCTTAATCCCAGAAATTCAGGAAGCTGAGATAGGAGCATTTCAAGTTCCAAGCTAGCCTGGGCAATTTAGTGAGAACCTGTCCCAAATACAAAATAAAATTTTCAAAAAGGGGCCTGGGATATAATGTGCCTCTGGGTTCAATCCTCAGTCCAAAAACAAAAACAAAAACAAAACAAAAACAAAAAAACAAAACAAAAGAAAAAATGTTTTTAGTTTATAAACATTCATGAAAATATAAAAAGTTCTGGTTTGTTCAAGGACAAAATTAAAGCTAAAATTAGTTAAACTTTAATACCTCATAATTCTTTAAAACTTAAATGTTCAGTACTTTATTTCAAATAAAATGCAGGTCTAGGACTGCAAAGGAAATTTGGAAAGATATTTTGGTGTTGGATAACCATGATGAATTCTCTTCAGTCTACAAGTACTGTTAAATGTCTACTGGAAACCTCTGGATTATTAAGCGACACAGGAACGAAAATATGTATGCTGTGGCCTAGAGCATGTAAAAATTTAGTAGTAAAAGGTAATGATAGTATAGGCAAAATAGAGGTAGAATTTGTTTCTCATGGGTATTCAGGAGAGAAGACAGGAAGAAAGAATATTTTCTTTGAGACATCAGAAAAATACTTTCTGTATTTAACCCTTATGATAGACTTGCAAAGGTAAACATTCTTGTCATTTTATTGCTGAGTGAGATAGCATAAAGAGAATAAATTTACAGTCTCCATCAACTTTGTCTGAGAGACTTTGTGAAGTCAAATACTTCCACTGCACCCTGAGCCTCTCACCCTCACCCCCATAATCTCCAATGCTCATAAAGTATTAGCAAGAAATAAATGCTTGTCAGGTTACATAACTTAGATTTTGGGGATGTCTGTTATGAGAACACAACCTAGGAATCCCCAAAGTCATTCCAGATAGAAAAATAAATGTAAATGTTTGAGTGTATCAAAATAGACATTTACTTTAGTACCACCTATGTAGAGTGCTAATGGAAAATCAGATATTAAAAATCAATGGATCCTACCCCAATTAGAATGTCTTTTATTAAGAACACAGGCAACAACAGGTGTTGGCGAGGATGTGGGGAAAAGGGTACACTCATACATTGCTGGTGGGAGTGCAAGTTGGTGCAGCCACTCTGGAAAGCAGTGTGGAGATTCCTTAGAAAGCTTGGAATGGATCCACCATTTGACCCTGCTATCCCACTCCTTGGCCTATACCCAAAGGACTTAAAATCAGATTGCTACAGTGATGCAGCCACATCAATT
>JAJEJO010003788.1:525402-561766 GCA_020662805.1 Glaucomys volans | reverse complement strand
TCCCAAAAATCCAAATGCCGAATGGTCTCACTGATAAATGAATGATGTTGCATAATGGGGGGGGGGTGGCAAGAATGGAGGAAGGATAGATAGCATAGAGGGAAGGGAGGGGTGGGGTTGGGATGGGGGGGTAAAAATAATAACAGAAATTGTGACAGATACCATTGCCCTGTGTACGTGCATGAACGCACAGATGGTGTGACTCTATTTTGTGTACAACCAGTGAAACAATAGCTGTACTCCATTTGTGTTCAATGAATCAATAAGTAAATAAAAAAAATCAATGGATCCATGTTCTGGAAATCTTTTAATGTCAAATAGAAAGCACCTCAGAAGGGGAAATTTAGTATTTACCCAGAAGTTTCAATCAGAACATATGAAGATTAATCAGCAGTAAGAAATGTGTATACTAAAATGCTTTCTAGGGTAATAAATCCAATATCCCACTTTTTCAATCTGTTCTTTGGGTTAGATAGATATGGACGACCCTTCTAGATGATGTTTTTAAAAAAGACATGTAATAAGATGAGCTGAAAATAATCCCTCATGGACTAATAGTCAAAATAAATATTAGCTACACTTTGAGAAAACCTATAGATGGTAATGATATTATTAGGAATATAAATATTTTATATTGTTAGGGATACTATTTATTCAACTAACAGATACTTGAAGAAATGTTGAAAGCTATCTCATCTCCTCCAACCATCCATGTACTGAGATTATAAACTGAATGAACTCAGTGAGTGTTAACTAAAAAAAAAAAAAAAAAATATATATATATATATATATATATATACACACACACACATATAAATAATGAAATTCATTTAGGTTCTTGAAGATATTATAAAAGTGACCAGAAGACAGTGTTGGAAGGAAGACAACAGCAGACCCAGTAAGACTGGTAAGAGGAGAATGTGACAGAATGCATAAATTCATTTCCCTCAGCCCCAGCACCTCCCCTGCACAAATAATTGTACATACAACATCTATGCACATTAAAACTTCCAGATATGGTGTATACTATTCTAGGACCTCTATAATAATAAGTGATAAAGAAGAAACACTCTTACAATAGAAGTAGTCTAAATTACAACAGATAACCCACATTTTTTATTACATTTGTTTTGGTATAAAATTACGAAGATGAACTGTGAAATTGACTTTTAAAAGTTTACTCATTTGTACATTTGATCCTAAGAAGCCTTGAGATCAAAAGATATTAATCCATTTCCCAAGAACAGCAGATTTTATTCGACTGCCTTTGGAGCTGCTGTATAATCAACTCCTCTCCTGTAGCTTCATAATATAGTTAGGATATTAAAGCTTCCAAGATGTCCCACTGTAACAAATCATCTTTAATTTGATTTGAGTTAAATAAACTTATTTCCTCAGAGAATTTTCTTTGTTTATTTGTTTCTTTGCAAACCAACCTAGTAACATCCCTTTAATACCAGTTTGGGAAGTGATAGACCAGAATGCTTTAACTAGTGCTACTCAGCTTTGGCACTATGGATGTGTTGGGCCTGTATTTGAATACCAAATCCCAAATTTGATAACTTTAAAAAACGCACCTTTGTCAACTTATGTTCTGCAGATCAGAATTCCATGACTCGAGCAACATTCTCCTGTGGAGTCTAAAGATCCTCTTCCAAACCCATTTCCATTAAGGGTAGAATTCAATTCTTTAGGTTTGGGAGCAGGTAACCTAATTTTCTTGGGGGACATGAGTAAGAGACTATTCTTAGTATCTAGAAGTCCCTCTGTGGTCCTTGACTCATGACCCCTTACATTTCTTTGACAATCTCTCTACTGTTAAATCCCTTTCATGTAATTATTGTCTATAATTTTATCTTCTCTGACCATCAGGCAAATACTTTCTGCATTGAAAGGACTCATACCTAACTATCTCCCTCCTTCAAGTTGACAGGACCACATAACCATCACAGGAATGAAATCCTATAATCTGCGCAGTTCAAGGATTTTACTGGGTCTGTACCCTAGGTGGGAGTGGTAAATCTTCGAAGCCATCCTAGAATCATGTCTTCTATAGAGTCAGGATAATTATTTGTCATGGATACTATTCATGCATTATAAGATATTTATAAGCACCCTTAGACTCTACTTATTAGATCTCACTAGAAGACAGTCACATCATATACTCCAGTTATCACAATTAAAACTCTAGAACTTGTCAAACATCCCTGGTATGAAAAATTACCCCCAGTTGATGATGACCAGTTAAAACCCTATTTTATTATCATGGAACTTGATGCAAAATAAAAAAAAAATACATAGCTTTACCTTATGTTTTAAAACATTCATCCTAATATGGATTTTATTAATATAATTTTGTTAATAACTTGGGATGATTAATAAGAATATTATTCAAACACCAATACAATGTGCGTTTTTATTCATATGGCATCTTAGCCTTGGTTTAGTTCTTCTAACTGAACAGCAACCATGACAAACCCCAGTTTTATAATATCAGACAGGTAAGAGGCAGAGTTTGGTGAGTTCAAGAACTTCAAAGAAATTGGTCTCTACTTAAAATATTAATAAAAATCATATCTCAGAACCATATCTGCCTTTAAGTCCTAGTTTTCCTTCAATTTGTTACAGATTTGCCACCTATGGAATTTTCTCACTCTCTTCAGATTTATTTATAACTTCAATATGGGGCATTTTCAGAGTTTTAAGTTCCACAGTTTTACAACCAACTCTGTAAAATAGAAGTATCTTTTATTAGTTCTAAAAAGTATCTTTTGTGAGTTTCTGGGGACAGACTCTTCAAATGTACTCAGATTACTGAAAATATTCATGTCCATCCTCTCTTAATATTTTTGAATTTATAGATTTTGTAACATCCCTTCTTGACTTTTATTTCTCCAGGTTGAAGAGTTCTAATTTTTTTTTTTAAATCTCTTGTTATATGAGGCATTTTTGCCTCCATAATTCATGAACCTAACCTTTTTTTTTTTTGGAACCAGGGATTGAACTCAGGGACACTCGGCCACTGAGCCACATCCCCAGCCCTATTTTGTATTTTATTTAGAGACAGAGTCTCACTGAGTTGCTTAGGGCCTCGCTAAGTTGCTGAGACTGGCTTTGAACTCGCAATCCTTCTGACTCAGCCTCCCAAGTCGCTTGGATTACAGGCATGCGCCACCACGCCCAGCGAGCCTAAACTTTTTTGATGAGAGGATGGTCTGCCTTTTTGAAGCCTTGCTATCCATTTTGTGGAAAGAAGAAACAAAGCTTGACAACGGTAAATAAAGCACATAACTAGGTAGTATGTGACTTCAGACAACCTAATTTGGATTCTCATTGTCCTTGCTCTAACCTTAGAATTATATCACATATCATTTAGAATTGCTAAAAATTAAAAGGGTACAAGGGAAAAAGTATAGTATTCAGCTGATAGAAGTCTCTACTAAATTTATTCACTTGAGAAATACATTTTGAAAACTGATGCTGCGAGTTTAAAAGCTACAACTGCCCCACCACCACCACCACCACACACACACAGATACCCATGCTTGGCAGGGTCTGGTCCTCTTTGATCTCATAATTTTTGTACTACTGTGACAATAGGAAGAGGTGGAGAAAGATGGTGCTTATGTGCATTCATTCAGATTTTCAAACATTAATAAGTTTTCCTAGAAAGCAATAATTTAGTAGTTCACACTCTGTGATCAACTCCTGGGTGGATTTTACTAAATACAGATGTCTAGACCACACCACAGGATTCTCTGAACCATTAAGTTTCTAGTGTGCACTACTCTCTGAATGCTCAAAAGGGGCCATTAGGTAAATTTAGTGTATAATCAAAGTTCAGTATTTATGGACAATTACTTATGGCTGGGTATAGCATCATCTATTGACCAATTGGGACTGCCACCTTAATAATGTTATTGTACTGTTGTAACTTTCCTCAAACTGGTAATTTTTTGCTTGATATGCAGTTTTTCAGAAATGCATATGATACTTTAGATCTGGTGGTATTATTATTTTGTAGAAGTATATTGTGTTCAAAACTCCACATTTAGGATTCTCTGTGTCAAGGCATATTGTGATGTTATATTTAAGGCAAAGTACACAATTACATTTTTATCCTGGAATATGACTGACTTAATGAATCAAATTAAATTAGAGCCATTTTCATGTATCCACTATAGGGTATCTATATTTTATGTCTTGTGAAGTTGATTATCCTTACTTCTTTCATATCATCTGTCTTGATAATTTTTGGATTTTGATACACATGTCTTGTCATTCTCCAGAAGATTAAGTTACATCAATAAGTAGGTTTATCAATCACTTTAGAAATCTTATTTTTAATAATATGTTTAGAACCAACAAGTATATGCAATTTAAAAAATATTTTACAGTTTTCCATCAATTTAATCTAATCTATATTATTGACTTCTATTCAACTTTTTAATCTATTACCAATTGTTTTCTTGTTTCCCCTAAACATTTGTTTCTTAGCATTGCATATTTTTTTCAAAAAATTTGTATATTTTTGGTCTTAAATATTTCCCCATTTCTAAAAACAAATAAATAACTAAAACAAAACTCTAATATCTAACCAAACTGATTTCCACTAATAAAAAATTTACTCTTTTCCTTAAAATATATGATTCCATAAATGTACCTATTATGGTTTAGATATGAACTATTCCACAAAAGCTCATGTGTGAGACAGTGCAAGGATTTTCAGAGGTGAAATGATTAGATTACAAGAAGTGGAACATAATCAGTGAATTAATTTTCTAATATATTTTAACTGAGTGGTAACTATAGGCAGATAGGTTGTAACTGGAGGAAGGAGGTAACTGGGAATCTCTGAGGTTTATATTTTAGTCTTCGTGGGCAGAGCTTTCTTTCTACTTCCTGTTGCCATGTCCTGAGCTGTTATCCTCCATCATGCCCTTCCACCATGATGTTCTGTCTCACCTTGGGTTCAGAGCTATGGAGTCAACCATCTATGGACTGAGACCTTTGAAACCATGGGAACTAATAAACTATTCCTTCTCTACATTATTCTTGTCAGATTTTTTGGTCATAGCAATAAAAAAGCTGACTAAAACAGAAATTGATACCTGGAGTGGGGTTGTTACTGTGACTAACCTAATCATGTTCAGAAGCTTTCAGAGTTGATTTGGGGGGGAAGAAAGTTCGAAAAGTTTAGAGATGCAAGCTGTAAAGCTTTGGAATGTTGTAAGCAGAGCTTAATGAGTAATTCCAGTGGAACTCAGAAGATCAGATGCCAGTAAGACTGCAAACAAAAAAGACTGGGCTTGTGAGGTTTCTAAGGAGAAGGAAAACTCTAATGGAAATTGGACAAGAGGCAATTCATATTGCATTCTGGCAAATAGGTTGTCTAAATTTTGCCCATGTTCTAAGACTTTTTGTACAATTTGATTTAAAGGTGTTGAACTAATTAGTCTGGAAGAGGAAAGTTCAAGGCAGCAAAGCATTCAGGCAGTATCATAGATATTGCTGGTCTCTTTTTGCCAAATTTACTATGATAATAAGGAGCAGAAAGATATGAAAGGTTTGAAGTTTGTCCAGAATCATGTGAGTCAAACTGGAATTAAGGAAGATGTGCTTGTCAAAGAAATTATATACACCAAAAAGATGCTAAATACTTATCCAGAAACAATAGCACAGATGGCTTGAGGGCATTTCAGAAATTGGCGAGATCATACCTATCTCAAGCTCAAGGGTATAAAAGAAAAGAAAAATTTAGAAACAACAGGGGTGCCTTACGAACACAGGGCAGTCTAGCAAGGTTTTTCTTCATGCAAAGTCACCCAAGCACTCAGAGGCTGCTGCAGCTGTGGTTTCAGGAGACTTGGCTACTGCTCCAGATGGTGGTAGACCTTGGCATGGTGCTGGTTCTGCAGGATCTGAAGATGCTAGAGATAGAGGTCATGGAGACTTCTTGCTAGATTTGAAAGAAATACCTAGGAGACAAGGCAAAGTGTAGCTGGGTTGGAATTCAGGCAGGCAGCCCCTGAAAAGACAATGTGTGAAGATGTGAGAAGGATACCAAAGCTACGGTAGAGACTCTGAGATTAAAAGACGTCAGTAATGTGGAGTGTCTGCTGAGGAAAGTTGTAGGAATTGAGCAGAGACAAGCCAAGAAAGAGACCATGTATACTGCAACCAGCAAGACCATAGGGATGGAGCTATGCAAGTCCTTTGGAGAGAACTTCACAATGGTATGTGCTCCAGAAGCCCTATGTGGGGCTACACAGCTTGATTACCTGACTGAATTTTGGTCTTGTTTTGGTCCCATCCCTGCTTTCTATGCACCTATTTCTTCCTTTTAGAATAGAAATGTTTACTCTGTGCCATTATATATTGGATATATGTAATTTGCTTTTGATCTTTATATTCACAGTTAAGAGTTTACCTTAGGTCTCAGAAGAGACTTTGTGCTTGGACTGTTGGGCAATGCTGTTAACTGTTAAGGCTATGGGGACTCTTAGAAATGGACTAAATGTATTTTTCATTGTGAGATGGGATGGCCTGGGTGAAATTTATGGATGAGACATGAGGTGTTCCCCAAAATCTCATGTTTGAGACAATGCAAGACTTTTCAGAGATGAAATGATTAGATTATAAATTGTGGGCTAATCAGTGGATTAATGCTGTGATATGGATTAACTGGGTTTAACTATAGGCAGATAGAGTAAATTTGGAGGAAGGAGATAACTTGGGGTGTGCCTTTAGAATTTATATTTTGTCCCTGATGAGTAGAAGTTTCTTTCTGCCTATTGTTGCCATGTCCCGAGCTGCTTTCATCCATCATGCCCTTCTACCATGATGCTCTTCTTCACCTTGGGCCCAGAGATAATGTAGACTACTGTCTATGGGCAGAGACCTCTGAAACTGTGAGCCAAAATAAACTTCCTCCCCTACAGTACTCTTATGGGATCTTTTATTCACAGCAATAGAAAAGCTGACTAAAACAGAACCATGATCCTACCTTTTATTGCATGCTACCAAACCAATAAATACCCAAAAGCTACTAAACTTTATCTTTCTCAGAAATACAACTGATTTGTATTCTTAAATTGTTGAATCACATGGAATCATGTATTCATATTTTCCCAATATTTTTCCCCCAAATTCCTGGTATTTGTCCATTTACTCATCTCTAATCTTCCTCAAAATATTGGTTTTTCAGTGCACTATCAGTAAAATATTTATTTAATATTGTGTCTAAAGTATATCTAAAACAATGGATGATGATCAGAGGACTCCCTCGTCTACATATTTCCCTCCAATTTTCTTGAATTATAACCCAATGTGTACCGATATACATATGTCATTGAGTTTCTTGCTGAATATCCAGAACTAGATCTGATTTGCTTGGCAAAAGCAAAACAATGTCAGATTTCTTTGACTTCTAGTGTCCCATACAATTAAAATGCATTGAAAATGCAATAAATAATGTTGTTATTTTACTTTCTCCTAATATTAATGTTTCGAAATTATTCTGAAATTTGTCACTTCATTTCGAGAGTAATGGAATAGAAATTGGATACAATTTGGGTTTTTGTAGTATTCTAGAGCCAGTGTATATGATGCCCCATTTCAATACTGGACACAGTCCTATAAGAATTTAATCCACCACCCCACACCAAAAAAAAAAAAAAAAAGAGAGAGAGAGAGAAAAAGAAAAGAAAAAGAATTTTAAGGTTGGTGAACTTTGTATTGCTTTAAGAAACAAGACTTTTTGCCTATATCTACTTGCCAAAGACACTAAAAATCATTTATTTTTATAAAGGTTATTCAAGGCTAGAATAGTTTGCAAATTTCTACTTTAAATATACAAAGTATCTGCTATATTTTCTAGGATGATGATGACTTGGTTCCAAAAATACACACTTTTGAACTGAAATGTCTCACATATGAAGAAAGCCTAAAGGCAAGAAAGTTTAGATATTTGAAATTACCAAGTTTTATTTGCTAACATATCATTAACTGATATATATGCTATATTAAACTGTTAATAATTGTGGCAAGTATACAGAGATTTTCTCTAAATTTCTAGGGATATTATATTTACTATTTTAATTAAAAGTTAGGACTCATAAAACAAAATGGCCAGCACAATATCAGCAAAATTGAAATAATTTATAAGAATTATAGCAACAGAGATCAAGACAGATTTTTACAATCCAAAGATTAAATATTTGCTGAATTACGTCATTAAGTAAAAGATAAAAGACTTGCCCACCTTTTTAATCTATTTATGCTATCTTGTCATAGGGTACCATATTTGAATAGCAGAAAACAAAGGGTTATTAAAATACATGTAAAAATGGGAACTAAGCTACTGAAAATCATTTAAATATCGGTAGTTGGAACTCTTAGTTTCTCTTTTTTTGCAGTATTTTAGATTATGCAGCTGCTTTCTTTTAACAAACATTATCAAGTAATAAATATATTTCTTAGTCACAGTTCTAACAGTTTTAAACATTCTTTAAAAGTAGAATAGCTAATCTAGGAAACCAAAAATTTAGTGAGGCATGAACATGTAAACTAAGTATAGTATACTGAGTTGATTGCTACAGATTTGGAAGGCAGTCTGTGTTAGAGAAATAGCCTGGGTTTGAAGTGAAAATGAAATGAGTTTGAATCTGTGCTCTATCACCAAAGCGCTAGATGAATTTGCCATTCACTGAGTCCCTACATACAATTGTTCATCTGCAAAATGAAGATATTAGTTCCCAGAGGTGTGAAGAGGCTCACCTGAGGGAGGTCATATGCAAAGTTCTTACTAAAGTGCCTACCTGGCTCACTCCACGCATTCAAAAATGGTAGCTATAATGTTAATCAGTACCCACATTTTCCCAAGGATGAGAACTTAGGATAACCACAGCAACTCATTCAAAATGCAAAGTGTGACATCTGATTACCTACTTTCCAAGTAGAACAACTTTCCAACAAGTAGAACAACAACATAGAACAAATCCAAGTTCTATCACCTTTGAATCACATGTATTTTGAATAAACCAATATGGACTTAATAAATTTTGCTAGGGATTTTAACAGTTTCAACTATGTTTTTAACATATTTCCAAAAGTGCCCCTTGATATTTGCAATGAGTTGCTAGGAAGAGATTTCTCAGGATGAAAATAGGGAAATGAAATCAATTTACTGATTGAAAATAGGAAAAGTAAATCATAATAGTCCTGCCATTTTGAAGGTCTTCAATTCTACAAAATCATATCATTTTGGGTCCTTGTTATGTTACCCTTTTATTCAAAGGCATGAGAAGAAATAATTGGAATAAGGGCAATAATTTTCTTTTTTGAGTATGTAGAAAGATTAGAAATAGCCTTTTAAGAAGGACTGAAATGAAAAAGAGTAATATAAATACATGACTAGCTCATGGTCCTTGGTTATATTTTCTGTATAAGTGTTTATGTTTGATGCGAGAATATTTGGGAGTATTTATGTACAAAATCATTTGTCAGCTACATAATTACTAAGTTTCTGCAAGGTTCCCAGAATAAAGACAGGAGCTGCAGAGCATCCAAAAAGAAAACAAAATGCAGTGCTCTCTCCACATCTTAAGAACTTAGTTTTGGATCAAAGAAAATGCATAACATATAAATATGTATAGAGGGTGTTCAATGAAATAGAAGAAGACAGAAGGATAAGAGGACAAAGAAATGGGTTGGAATTAGTGATATAAGGAAAAAGGGACTGGTGCTTTGGGGAAGGATAAAGGTTTTCTGGATGAAGGGATACCTTAGTTGAGGATCCCTTGCCATGGGAAAAAAATAAGGAAATTTAGTGAAAAAACAGCTACAGGGTGGGAAGGAATGGAATCTTAAGTGGGTGAGAAACCACTGTGATAGTTAAATGTTGGACTAACTAAGAAATTTCCTGAAATGCACATCCTTAAAAATAAAAGATGAAAATAGTTTTAATTAGCAAGTTTTGCTCCTATCTGTCCTCTAAACACCTTATATATCAGTATCTGATAAAGTAGAGGTGATACTGGATGACTTCAGATCAAACATAGAAAGGAAGAACACATATATTTCTTGCTCAGCCAAAAATATTTGGTGAATCTGTGGCCCATCTCACAAGCACGGACACATACATGTACAGTACAAATGCTGGTTTCTGGGGCAATAGGACGGCTCTGCATTGCTGAGAGAGGAGGTTGACCACAAGAGGTAGTTCAGAGATACTGAGCAAAACCCATATTCAAAAGTCATAAAACCTACTCAGTTTTCAGAGGGAGGCTACTGTTGAAGAGAGGTCATGTTGCTGGACAGAAATGTGGACAAATAAATTAATTCCTTGGCCATGTGGTTATGGGTTATTCACTCACATAGCAAAACACAGTTACTTGCTTAGATTCCTCGAATCTGCCTGGTACTAGGGTGGTTGGTATGTGAAGTTAGTGTACATTTTTAAAGAATGATTCCAGTTGTTCTCACACAAAAGACCCCACAGACTTCTAGGGCTTAGCTCCAAATCCAAGCTTTGTAACCAAATTTTGAATCCAAAATTTTGTTTATTTCAAATTAATGCCTTAGAGATGAATATTGAATAATGTCTTGAAAATCAAATGGTTCACATTATCTTTCTAAGCATCTGAACTTTTCCTTACCTGGAGTCTGTCAATGTAGAAAGAACAATTTCTCAAACTGGAAGATAATTAGGTTACTACATAGATTTATTTGTAAATAAATATATAAATACACAAATATATATATATATATACATATATGCATACATATATACATATGTAGTAAATATCTTTATCATATTTCGAATATATATGTACATACATTTTGAAATGCCCCTTATAATTGTTGCTCTTTTATAAAAGTACTCCTTCAATAAATAAATTTGGGAAATATCCTTTCGTGGGGAGTGGTGGCAATTTTAAATGGCAGTACATATTACCATATTAAATGTTATATGAAGCTCAGACAGATTGAAAAACAATTGAAATTTATTTACCATAGAGCCAATTTCTCTAGATATTTTATACCTCTTATGAATGTTTAAAGTACACTTCATGAGAAATGCTGCTAAGTACTAGAGAAATGACCTTTTCAAATTCTCTCCCATCACCTACCTCCACCTAAGGGTTAGAGAAGACAGAACCATGATCTTTATTCATTATGGATTCTTAGTATATTGTGTGTTATATAAATTCTGGTTGGGTCCAATACCAGTTTTATTCAAATTCCCTTCATAATTTGTGTTGTTTTTCCATTTTAAGCATATTAAGAATATTCATTATTTGCTAAGTATACAGGTTTAAGATTTGGATTTTATTATTACCATGTTGATATATCTTTCAATAAAAATGAAGGAAAATTAAGTAAAAATGTTCAAAAGCCTTTAACAGCTTAATTAGCAAATATTTTGGGGGATGAGTAAGGCCTTATAGCTATGATATAAAATTCAGAGTTGGAAAGGAATCCATAACAGATTTGATTACATTTAAAATTTAAGTTATTATAAAAATATAATTAAAGTTGAAAAGCAAACAAGAGATAAAAATAGTTGCATTTTCTGACAGTCTTTCTATTCAAAATGCATTATTAGCTCCTATATTTTAGTAAGAATAATATTAAGAATTCATTTGGAAATAAATTGGATGAATAGGTAACTACCCAAAAGTCCAAACCCTATAGATCATTTAGAATCTTCATCTAACTTCATCTAATGATCAAATAAAGTTAAAAATAACTCATTGTTTTCCCAGATTATGATCAATATTTTTAACTTTTATTAATTTTAGAAAGTATTTGTGTACATATTATTGTTATGTCTTCAAGTTGATATTTATTTGGAAGGCAATTTGGAAATATCTACCAATGTATTATTTGCATTTCTTTTGCCCCTACAGTCTCAGTTATAGGTACTTCTAAGTACTTATTCTGTAGAGAGATAAAGGAAACAAATTGAGAGAGAGTGAGAGAGAGAGAGAGAACACAATACTAAATCCATAATAAGTAGATTTTTTAGAAATAAAAATGAAAAGTTTGGGAATGGTTCATGTTTTTAAAGTTTTCTAGCCGTATTGTAGTGTAATTGATTAATAAAATTTTATACCAATATTTCCACTAGTACTAATAAAGTTGCATGCAATGTTCCCACTAATATTGATAAAAGTATTTTCACATGAAGCTATCTATTAAAAATACAAATATCTAGCCTGGTGCAGTGACTCATGACTGTAATCCCAGCAGAATGGCTTGGGAAGCTGAGGCAAGAGAATTGCAAACTCAAAGCCAGCCTTAGCAACTTAGTGAGGCCCTAAGCAACTTAGACTCTATCTCTGAGTAAAACACAAAAAAGACTTAGGATATGACTCAGTGGGTAAGTGCACTTAATCCCTGGTACCAATAAATAAATAAAATACAAGTATCTATATGCATAATTGTGTGCAAGTGTTCAGTGGAGGTAGGGAAGAGTCTGAGAGTATTGTGTTGTCATTTGCTAATCTGCTAGCCAGGGAAGACACTAAAAGAGGAAACATTCTCTCTCTACATTTTAGATATGTTCCAAAGGGTTTTTGATTTTGTACCTAAGAGGTTTGAGTGTCCTTTTTTAATTTAAGAAGACATTTCAACCTTGAAAAACATTTTCACATATGAATATGTTATTTTATTGGATGAGAAGAATATTAAAAATAAGATTAATTCAAAGTAGAATTTAAACCATAAGTTTAAAAACCAACAAATTTCATATCATACTAAATTAAATAATCATATTATTCATCCAGATTTGTTAAAATATTTCAATTACCCTGGCTTACGTTTTTGATTAAAAAAATACTAATTTTCAGGTATTTGATGCACTTTATTAGGGTTTTGAATTTAAATAGGTAGATTATATGAATTTAAGATAAAAAGTGACCAGAGAACACAATGCAGTCTTAGCAGATACCAGAATTACAAATACCAACTATAATTCATACTGGGACTGCATTTTAAAATATAAAAGCAGTGAAAATTCTATTGTATGAAAATGGTCAAAATTGAAAAACAGTAAAATCCATATAATTAAATATTCAATGTGAATGGTATATTTAAGATTAGATTGAGACTGAGCAATACTTGTAGTGAACCTTTAAAACAATAAAGTCCTAGTAATGAGCATATATTTTTATTTGTTCTAATTAGTTATACATGCCAGCAGAATGCATTTTGACACATTGCATACAAATGGAGCACAACTTTCTCATTCCACTGGCTGTATAGGATGCATGCAGTCACACTGGTTGTGCAATCATACATGTACATAGGGTAATAATGCCCATCTCATTCCACCATGCTTCCCCCTCCCCCAAGTTAAGCATAGTTTAAAGGAAACTTGCATATTTTAAAGTATACAGAATTTCCTGAGGGTTTTTTTTATTTTTGGAGAAAAGCAAACAATTTTTATTCTGGGTGACTTAGACCTCATAAAAGATTAATACAATGCTAGTAACCTGGTTGGCATACGTATTTATTTTATCATAATCAGCTGAGTTATGCTAAATTTATAATTCTGTGTTGTAGCAGAGATGCATGTGGCATATGGGACCACTGGCCGCGTTTGGTAGTGTCACATGTCTTGGATGGACCCACCCTGGAACCTAAGGACAATATCAACAATAAGCACTAAGATAGGCTGACAACCCCTCAAAGTGCAGGGTAGCGGTGTATAATGCATTGTGATCTTTTAGATTTGCTTGTCCGTTTAAAACACAGATATCTTTTTTTCAAAAGTGATAGAATTAATGAGACAAAAACCAGATCTGAATTAAAAAGCAAACAATCTGAGAACTAGCTGTGCAACAAATTTAAACACTAAATGATAATGACCTCAAATGATTTTGAAAACTAATGCAACTCTGTCAGTTTGGGCTGTTATAACAAATTACCACAGGTAACATAGGTAGCTAACATACGACAGGTCTTTATGTCTCACAGTTCTAGGAGGCTCAGAAACCCAAGACTGAGGCACGGGCAGATTTATTTGGTGTTGGGGAGGACCCATGTCCTCGGATGGTCTTTCTGCTGTAGCTTCACATGGGAGAAAGGATAAGCGAGTTTTCTGGAACCTCAGTTACGAGGACATTGATCCCATTCATGAGGGCTTCAACTCTTTGATCTTTTCTCCCAAAGACCCCACCTCCTAAAAGCTATTGGGGATTACGATTTCAACAAACAAATTTGGGAAGGAGGCTGCATAAATGTACAATCCATTGCAATCACCAATGGAAGATTTTTCAATATTTATGAAAGAGAAAGTAGAGAGGAAGGAAGAAAAAAGAAAGGAGGGAGGATAAGGATGTGTCTGGCAGGCAGCTGGGTCAGCAGACAGCAGGACAGCAGGACAAAAGCCCTGAGGTTTAAGCTGGTTGTAAGAGTGTTCCCCAGAAAGTGGAGAAATATGAATGAGGAAGAGGGTAAGCATTATAAATGTCAGCATCCAAGGCAAATTGATGAATTTAGATATAAATTAGAACACACAGGACACTTAATTTGGCATATAAATGATAGTTACTGCCCCTGTCCAGAATCAGGCCAAGGACATACTTCTTTTTTTTTTTTCCCTATATTTTTATTAGATTTTTATGGTTGTACATAGTAATAGATTCATCCCAACAAACTTAGATATACATGGGGATCAATTTCAGTTCAGAATTTCCCCCTTTCCCCTCCTGCTCCCCCCTCTTCCCTTCTCTTTCCTCTATTCTACCAGACTTCCTTTCACTAGTCTATTAATTTGAATTTGATTACTTCTTTATGTTATCCTATTCTTCCTGCCTCCTTCCCTTTATTTTATTCTAGCCTCTACTTTACTAACGTGAAGTAAAGTTTCTAGCTTTACTTTAGTTTCTGAGCTTAGCTTATTTCACTTAACATGATTTTTTTCATTTCCATTCATTTATGGACAAATATTGTAATTTCTTTTTTTAATGGCTGAGTAGAACTCCACAGTATATATGTACACCACAATTCTTAATTCATTCATCTGTTGACAGGCATGTGAGTTGATTCCATAATGTAGCTATTGTGAATTGTGCTATTATAAATATTGATGTGGCTACATCACTGTAGTATGCCAATTTTAGATCTTTTGGAAAAATAGGAGTAGGGTAGCTCATTCATACAATGGTTCCATCCCTAGTTTTTTAAGGAATAGCCAAGCTTTTATCCCAAGTAGTTATACTACTCTACAGTTCCACCAACAAAGTACAAATGTTCATTTCTCCCCATGACCTCACCAACATTTATTGTCAATTGTATTCTTGATCATTGCCATTCTGAATCTTAGTGTAGTTTTGATTAGCATCTTCCTAATAGCTAGAGATGTTGAATTTTTTTTTCATGTATTTATTGCCTTTTGTGTTTCTTCTATTGGGAAGTTTCTGTTTAGTTCTTTTGCCCATTTATCAATTAGGTTATTTGGGATTTTGTTGCTAATTTTTTGAGTTCTTTGTGTATTCTGGATGTTAATGCCCTATCGAAGGAGTAACTGACTAAGACTTTCTTCCCTTCTGGAGGCTCTCTCTTTACCTCTTATTGTTTCCTTAGCTGTGCAGAAGTTTTTAAATTTAATGGCATCCCACTTATTGATTGTTGGTTTTATTTCTTGTACTTTGGGGGTCTTGTTAAGGAAGTCTGTGCCAGCACCAACATGATGTAGCGTTAACCTGATGTTTTCTTCTAACAGTTGTAAGGCTTCTGGTCTAATTCCTAAGTCTTTGATCCATTTCAATTTGAGTTTGTGCAGGATGAAAGAAAGGGGTCTAATTTTATTTTTCTACATATAGCTATCCACTTTTCCCAGCACTATTTGTTAAAAGACTGTCTTTTCTCCAAGATCTATTTTTGGCACCTTTGTCAAATATCACTTGGCTATAGGTTTCTAGGTTTGTGTCTATGTTTGACCCCTCTTTTATCCTATGAATTAGAGCTGACTCCAAACATAAAGAGGTAGAGATGAGAATCTAGTACATTAAGAAGAGGTGATTCTGGATGCCTGCCAAACTGACTGGAATTCTGCACAGGATCAGGACATGGAGGAACTTAAAGGAAAATCTGGATAGACATAAGACTGGCCAGAAAGTGATAGAAACATCAGAGGAGGCTGGGGCTCCATGGGTATTAATGCTCAAGCCTCATACTTATATTAAGGATACCTAGTTACCACCTACTGTTGGGCTCCCATCCTACTAAACTCAACATTCTTACTGACCCAAGGACTGGGTAGGCTGCCTGCAGTAACTAAGGACTGAAAAATGAAGGGACAAACCACAACGCTACAGGGGAAACCTAAAGAGTTCACTAGCAATTTAGATCCTGGGAGATCGTTCTATATTTAGTTTGTTTTTCTTTTGTTTATACTTTTTGCTCTTTTCTATGTATTTGTCTTTCCACATAGAAACAGTAATTACAGACTTTTCAACATGATGTACATTTCCTGCCAAGTAAAATGGAAGAAGAGATTCCATTTCTTAAGGCTCTTCTTCAAATGGCTTTGCCAACACACTTACAATAGAGTTAATTCGTTATCTCAGTATCAAAATGACCTTTGTCTTCTTTTAATATTTAAATTCTGCTAAACAGTAAAGCAACAAAAACTATCTCTGCTCAAATGCTGTGGCTAAGGACTACTCCTTCCAAGGAATAAAATGGCATGACTCTTTTCCTGGGGAAGTGGGAGACCCAAGAGCTAGGGAAAGTGAGCAAGAAGCCATGGCAGAGCCCTGGGGAGGTGAGATTTTTTAAAGCATTTCCTCTGAACCACACAGTCTACATTCAAAATGACAGAGAAAACTAGGAGTTTGCTGAACTTATTTTCTTAAGGCAGAAATAATCAGATTACTGGAGGCTGTTCTAAGGGCAACGAGCACAGGTGGTATGGTATTCATTTTAATGTAAATTAAGGAACCAACTTGGAGATATATATCCAAATCTAATATATCCAGTTTATACAAATAGCTGTCCTTTGGTGTCCAGTGGGTATTGATTCTGGAACTCTCCTGTGAATACTAAAATTTGCAGATGCCCAAGTCCCTGATACGGAATAGCATATAATTTGCACATAACCCATGTGCATTCTTGTGAATACTTTAAATCATCACTAGATTATTTATGACACCTAATATAATGTAAATGCCATGTGAAGTTTTGTTATACTGTATTGTTTAGGGAATACTGACAAGAAAAAATGCCTATGCATGTTCAAGATAAATGCAATTTTTTTCTGAATATTCTCCATTTTTTACCAGTTGATTCCATGGAGAAAAAAAAATTCAGGGGTATAGAAAACTGACTGTATGTATACATCCATTTAAAATAGAATTTTCCTTATATGAAATAATTTCATCTTTATTTCAACTCTCCTGAAAATATCTCTTACAATAACAGTAAAGAAATGCAGAAAATAACACAAGAGTGAAAAACATGGAAGCTAATAAGCAGAGGTGATGTTTCAATTAATTTTTGGAAGATAAAAAACAAAGGAAGCTTATATTCATAATACAGCAAGTTTAGAAGTGACTCCGGAGCAATCCAAGACTGACAATGAGTTTAGGAATAAGAATAACCAGATGTGACTTTAGGTTATGCCAGCTGATATGTGCAAGGGAAACTTGAAATCCCAAATCTTAGTCTTACAATACACACCATCATTCCTTAGTGGGTACTCCTCATCAGGTGTGGGTTCCCTCCAACACTTGAATCCTGGACCCCGGCTACGTGTATCTGTGCTTAACACGTCTTCATATAGTTGATTAAAAATGAACTCAAATCAAGAACTCTCTATTATAACTAGGATAATTTGAGAAAAATTGACATTAAATGAACAATAACAGGATTTTTAAAAAAAGCATCAGAAAATGCAAAGGAATGTTTGGAATTAAAAATGTGATTTGCAATTTTTTTAAAAAACAATGGTAAAAGAGAGAAGGGGAAGAACAACTCTTCTCCACTCAAGAATGGCATTTAATAAAATAAGAAAAAATTAGAAAAATAGACTTCGCACTACATAACACTCTTATAGATTCAGAGATTCATGTGAGATAACCAGAGCTATTAGAATCAGACAATGCCAATTTGTCCACTAGCAGAATATTCACAGTGAGCCACAGCATCCCCCCACAGATCACTTGCTAGTTGAAAGAAGCAACAGTGCTCTACAATGAAAAGGATTGCACTTACTTTCTTAAGAAACTTGCCATACTTCACATCACTAAATAAGTAGGAAAGCCATCTGACACTGTGGGTCTCCTGGAGTCACTGAATGTGAAGGAAATAACCTCACCTATGAAATATTATTGCCCAGAATGTCATTTAATCTAATCAAGACCTAGTACTGTGTTATATACTATATGATGGTCACATGAATTGTGACTAATCCAAATTTAAAGTGTGTTGCTAATACAAAATGCACAACAGATTTTTTATAGCCTTAGAAAAAAAGTAAAGCATATTAGCAATTTTTAAATGTTGAAATGATGTACTTGGGTTGAATTAAATATTAAATAACTCATTTTGTAAATGGCTATTAGAATATTTAAAATTATATCTTTAAGGGATAGTACTGCTAAAGATCCAGTTTCCAGTTTACAAAAATGCATGTGACAGAATGAATTTAATCGACCTAAGAAGAAGTAAACAAATCCAGATTGTGGGATAGTCCACCCTACAACTTTATTGAACTCATCAGAAAGTCTAAGTCATGGAAAAAATTGGGGATTCTATTTTAAACTACGAGACTAAAAAAATAGAACTACAAAGCCAATATGAAGAGATTAGATGGGATTTAGTGTCGGGAAAAAACACAAATGTCTATTAACTTTCTGAAAATAAGTCAAAAATCACTGTAAACTGATATATGATGATATTATGGAAAGATTATTAATTTCTTATGTGTTCAAATGATATTGTTATGCAAAATATCATCTTTATTCTAGGAGATATATTCTGAATGATTTTGTAGCAGTGTAATCTATCTCTCACTTCCAAGTATTTAGTAAATGTGTGAGAAAGAAATCAAAATATTGAATAAAATATTAAAAATCACTGAACTAGATGGAGGATTATGGTATTCCTCTACATATAAAATCTTTTTATTAAAAAGGTCAGAATCCAAAGTTAGAGGTAAGGATGGCCAAGAAGTTTACCTTTTACATTCTATATAGCATGCTATTTTCTTCTGTAATATTTTGCATCTTGATAAAAACATATATACTACACAAATATGTAAAATCAAATAATACAAAACAAGAACTCTTCATTCATCTACATTGTCATCGTTCATTTCCTTCCTTTCTCCTTAGTGATGGTTTACACTAATGATTATATTGGTCAAAATTCCATCACTATTATAAACAGTGCAAATTTTATTCTTATAAATTATAATTGAATAAAATTATATGAAACATTTATGGATATTTATTATAATATTCAATTATAAAAATTAAAATTGCTTTTATACTACCTTGTCATGTATTTCACCTTTAAATAGGCAATTCCATAGCTAGCTTTATAGCAACTTGGCAAAATTGCATTTTAATGTTACACATCTATCTTGTTTGACTTGATTTGAAATTTATGCTTTACTTTCTCTTTCTAATCACAAAATTAAATTTACAGTTCCTAATGCTTTAAGTGCAAGTGAGACTTAAAGAAAATATTATAATAGAATCCTCATTATCCCGCCAAATGGCAGAATACACATAACATTGGTTACAACTGATAAAAAGTAGGCTTTTCCATAAGTTTCACTAGCAATCAATCTACGGTATAAGGAATACCTAAAAGATTGGCACATTAGGCAACATTTCTATTATTTTAAAATATAATATGCATATTTAATACTTAACAAAATGAATACTACTGGTGCTTCTAAATATTGTCATAGAAAAGCATTTTTTTGCATTATTCATTCATTTTGGGAAGTGGAAACTTCATAAGTGCTGGTGTTTCATTTTAAATAGACCACATGTAAAGGTACTTCACTCTTTTTACTTTTTGAGATCCTGAGTACCCTACAGAGTCTCAGTCACTAATGATTAATGAGTAACTCCCCAAGAAGTAGACCTTAGAAATCAGCATGTGTGTAAGTTAATGAAACAAGACTGAAAAATGTTCACATTAAAACTAACACAAAACAGGAAATACAGGAAAAAATAGCAAGAGTATCCTAAAAAGATAATTTTGTTGTTTTTCTGAAAGAAATATATATTGTAAAATTTTAAATCACATACTGACAGCATTATGTTGTCATTTTATCTAGCTATTGATTCTTATTTATATTTTGCAGCTCTGACTTGAAAATTAATTTATTCAAAATCTCTACTATCTAGTGAAAACATCATGGTTAATGAAAAGTATTTCGTTCAAATAAATTATTTGGCAATGCATTAGTACTAATTCTTGAAGTCATAGCGAAAATTGCTTAATGTATTACTGTTATCATTAAGCTGATTTCATGAGATTTAGAAGTCTTTGTCAGATTTATGAAATTTATAGAATAAAAATTATCCCTTAGATCTATACATTTCCCTCTTTTAGGTATTTTCATTTGTATGCATCACAAAAAATTTCCTCTAGATGGCAGTGTTTACCACAGTTAGAAATTATTTTAGAACAATTTTAACTCTTAAGATGACACTCGAGCTAAACAATGTTTAGTTAAAAATTGATCTTTTTCTTTGTACTTACTTCTGTCTTTTTTATTTGTTTTGAAGGAATGTTTAACCTAATTCAGCAATTTGGGGCTCATTTATTAGATTTTTATTCCAATTCGTTTTGCACTTTTCCAGGAACAATTAAGTTGACCCAAAAACTTTAGAATAAAGTGATCTGTATCCTTCGGAGAAATGAAAGAAAGTCACAGAAACTGTGATAAACAGGATGAACAAAAAGTTAACAAGTAACCACACGAATTGCATTATTTTTTAAAACTTGTATCTAATCATAGATTTGAATGAAATTATAGGTAATTTATTAAAATTTAGACTTAGAACTGAGGTATGTTTTCATCTTCTATTTAAAGTAATTATAGTTTTAATTTTCTCACTCTGATAACTATTGTCAGTCACAGATACATAATAGAATCTAGGACAGTCATGTTTTGTCAAGTATTGGTGAGTTATTTTTAATTATTAAATTGTAAAAACAATGACAAAGGTACAATATAAATTAAACTTTTATACTGACTGTAATGCACACCAATATAAAACAAAACTGCCTCATGAAAATGCCTCATAAAGTATACAAAATTACATTTTCTGAAAACCAGGGTGTACAGAAATAAAAAAGTTTAGGACCAATGGTTGAGTGCTGTACCTTCTATGGTCACTTACGGTTGAAAGAGAGATTTCTTAAGATTTCAACTGCTAGTTCATAAGCATAACTTGTAACATACTTTTACAAATTTCTATAGGTATGTATAAATGAACTCCAATGACATTCTCACTTCTGATTTGAGAATTTAGAGATATATGAATTTGCATATATAATAACATATCAAAACATGAATGCAGTTCATCAGAAGCAGGGTTGCTCAACTTTGGCACTACTACCCATTAATCAAAGAATTCTTTGTTGTGTTTGTGGTTATTTGCTTGTGTTGGGAGATAAGAGCATTGTTCAGCGAGTTATAGAACACTTAGAATAAACTTCAGTCCCTACCTAATCAATGCCAGTAGCTACCCTTTGCCTTCTCACCAAACCTCTTTCCATCTTTCATTTGTGGCAACCAAATACCTCCAGATACTTCTAAATGTACCCTAAGAGATAAAATAGCTCTCAGGTAAAAATCACTGTCATAAATATTTCTCCTTCTTTATTCATTTTCTTTTCTTTCTTGCAATTACAAAATGTCCATACTGTTGTTATACTTCACGGTTTAGTCCCTTAGTGAATAAATTAATCAGGAATAAGGCCAAGCAAAATTACCACATGGCTGTAGTTAGCTCTTACATTCATTAAAACTCTTGTAAGCAATTGTTATAAAACTTCTGGCATAAGGCTTGAGAAAGAGTGGCAAGGATGTTATTAAGCAACAGTAACAAATAGAACCAAGTATTCATCCACAATAAGGGTATTCCCATCTCTGATTCTTTCTGTGCATCATCTTCACATTTCTTATTCTTTCTCCTTCAATCTTCTTTGGTATTCTGATCTACATAATCAAAAATTGCTTCTTATCTGAGTATGCATCATTTACGGTTCACTGTATAAATAGATTGATTTTGGAGTATCTCTCAATGATTCAGTTTCTTTGGTGAAGGGTATGCTTGGTCTATCTTTAATTCACTCTCTTTATATAGGCAGCCAACTATTGGCAGAATGGGGTAGATCCCTCACTTCCTGGCATGAGGAGATGAATCCACACCATGTGAAAATAGCTACTTTGCTCATAATCGTGTGGTCAGAATGGAGGAGAGACATTTCCAACAAATGAAGAAATCGTGTCAGCTTTGAGATGATGCAGAGTTGAGGACTCATGCATTCTATTACCTCTTATTGACACCTTCCACATGAATCCCCACATTGCTCAGCAAGTGTCCTAAGTGTTCTATGGTAGTCCTGCCTTCCCTTGAAAGGTGCCAGGCTCCAAAACAGACTTCTTTCTCACTCCCAGCCCAAAGTAAAACTACAATATAGTGCTGGATATCTAATCTCTGTGGGGAAGAAAATAACCTAAATCAAATTAACATGTTAATGATGCAGAAAATCCTAAACCCTGAATAGTCCTTATATCAAAAGATTGATTGTTTGATAAAAAATTAATCTCAGCATGATAAAATGGTAAGTACAATTCTTTCTCCAAAGTTTTCTTGTTTCTTTTTTTTTTCATCCAATAGGCATGATACTTTGCATTTAAGATGCTTTTTAGTTCCCTGATACTTTTAGTTTGGTCCACAGATCAATACCTTCTGTGTCCCCTGGAAACTTCTTGGAAATGTAGGACCTCAACTCCCACCAAGATCTAAAACATCGGAACCTGCATTGTAATTTAACAAGACCTATGGACAATCATTCTTCACACTGAAGTAAAAGAAGACAAAATCAAGTAAAGATAATAACCACCAAAAGGTACACAAGAAGAAGTAAAATTTAGTATAATATTATGCTTGTAATAGTAAACTCAGAAAACCATTTGAACAAATATTAAGATATAAAATGTACTAGAATACTAGTCATATATAATAACTAAGACCCTGCTAGAAGCATTCAAACTTAAAATAAATATAAAAATAATAAAATTTTAAAAATGTAAAACATAAAGGTATGATATTATGATGGATATGAGCAATGTAGAGAGACTCTAAGGATAGAAAGCCCATACTGTAAAAACAACAATAAAAGTAAGAGGAGTCAGCTAAATCATGCTTGAGATATTATACATATTTGTGCTAATTGTATGGATTTTTTCCAATAGAGGATGTTTTTTAAAACTTTTATTAGGTTCTTTTTATGTAGTAGCACTTTTTAAGCAGATTTTTGAGTGAATTAATTAATAGGTTTATGATATTGAATTTATCCTTTATGTTTTATTATGTAATTCTCACTTCCATTTTTTCCTATGATTTGGATTATTAACCTGAAACATCACCTGATCTCTCAGATCTACTTATCTTCTATGCCAAAAAGTCAGCCGTATTCCATGATGAGGGACAAATGAGAATAGTTCCATTACTCTCTTTTAATATGGCCATTAGAGATACCTCCTCTGGTGTGGTTACCACTTCTTGAAATTAAGCAAATAGGTAATTTTACAATTAGGTCATAGGTATAAAACATAGGTGCTTATTTATATTTAAAAATTAAACCAATACATGAATATTTCTTCAACATGAGGACAATTATATTTTCAAAACTACCATAAAAGTATTTACCTCATTTTTATAAATGATGTTTTTCCAAAGGAAATTTTTCTACTTGGATTGTCTTATAAATTTCATATGTAATATTTTTGTACCATATTGCTTTTTAAAATGAATCTCTATTATTATATCATATCATTGCTTGCTTTAATTTGAAAAATTATTCTTATTCACAGTGTTGGGAATCAAAGTCAGGCTCAAATGAATTAGAGGTAAGCACTCTACCACTGAGATATACCCACAGCTTGCTTTGAAGCAGAGCAATCCCATTGTATATAGCCAAGTGGCTTTGAGGTTCTCCTTAGCCATTCTGAATATTTCACCAATTTGTGGCTGGAGCATAGTAAAATCATTTGCAGGGGAATGAAATGAAATTCCGTATTTTAGGACCTTTAAAGGCTTATATTAGCAAATACTACAGAATAAGATTTTAGTTACAAAATTAAAGAATATATGTATATGTATATATGGTCATGCAATTTTTATAAGCAGAGTAATATTGAGTTAAATGCAAAAATATAACAGTATTATTTAAAGGCTGGGCAAAATCTTTATTACCTTGGTGTTACTAGTGATAAGAATTAAGCCAGGACTACAGAAGTAAACAGTACACTTGGTCTCTCTGACTTGTTCTAATTCAATTAGAGGGAACTATGTTTGAAACTTGGTTGCTAAGAGGATACTGTAAGAGAAAAATGAGGCTTATCCATCTTGCCCTATATTAGCATGCCTATTTATGTACGTATTATGTAACAAATACACGTCAAGAAGAAAATCGTGTGAGTTTATTAAAAAAAAAACTGAAAACATTATGAGGTAAAGAGGAAAGAAGAGAAGGTAATGAAATTTCCCAAAATATTCTTTCAGGTCATACAAAGTTCTCTTTTCAACAGTATGCATTTATTAATGAGAATGAAAGAGCTAAACAAACAAACAAAAAAAACCCTTCTGTATTAAATTTTTTAAAAAGGCTTAATAGATTTTTAAAAATTGTAGTAATTGTCTGTGGTAAATGTTGTTAAGCTTAAAATGTGTTGCCTCAATATTTTTTTTCTCTGTATTTTAAAGTGTAAATAGAGATTCTTCCAAACAATGTGCATGTTTTTATACATCTTTGGATATTTATCATTTATATGAATGTGAATGGAATAGAAAGCACTTGATATTTTAATCTAATAGCTTTCACCTACCGGAAATAAATTTCATACAGATTCCCAAAGAAAAGTTTTTCACATTACATTACACTTAAAATTACATGACTTTGATCATATTATTTAAATTTAAACATTACATGTATTTTTATTATCATAAAACCATTTTTTCCATGTTTATCTACATGATTGTCTGAGCCCTTCCAGTGAAGGTGAGAACATTTGTTATGAAAGCTGTCTATATACATTCTAAAATCTTAAGCAATAATAAAACCTGAGAATTCAATTTTTTTCTTCATTTATATAGTAATCATGGTAAAACAGTGGCATTGGAAAATGTCAGCTTATATTGTGATAACTATTAGAGCTACAAATCTGACATTTATAATCGTTGTCAGTCATAAAAATATAGTAAATTGGTGTAAATTTAGTTCAGTCATTCAAAGAGAATGAAGGGTGTCACCGGCTTTTCTTTGTGATTTGATTACCTTGGACTAGGTTTTCCTTTAAAAAAGTTTAAAAAAAAAAAAAAAAAAGGAAGAGAGAGAGAGGGGGGGGAAAGAGAAAAACAGGGAGGGGGGGAGAGAGAGAGAGAAAGAGAAAGCATGCTGTTCATCAAAAGGAAAAAGAGCTAATAATAAATCTTGAAGAAAAAGAATTATCCAAGGAAGTTACTACACAGTTACCAGTTTGCACAGCCTTAAAAGGTGTTAATTTTCTTTTTGTGGTGTTAAAGTTCTGCATTGTCATTTTCTAAAGTGATAATACACACAACCCAAAGCATTTTTAACATACCCTTCCCCCAGTAGTTTAATAGTGAAGTCTCTTTTGTGAAATGGGGACAATAATGCCTGCTGTGACATCAGAGTTCCTGTGATTGATTAATGTCTGTTGATACAATAAGGCAGCTGGATTAAAGGAATGTTAGAAATACAAGGCACAACAATATTTTTTTATTTTAAACTTTGATTGGAATATAGAACTTGCATACTAGAGTTAAAAATATTAGTCTTGAAGTTCTTGAAGAGGGTATTTGGGCATGTTAAATATCACAGTCTATGTTTTTTCTATGAAATGTAACTTACAGAAAAAAAAAACCTTTACAATCTCTATTTGAAACGTTAATTTAAAATGCTGTGCAGTCGTTAGAAAAATCCTAAATGAGAATCCACTTAAAAAACTGAACTGCCTAATAATTCAGGTTATTAAATCCATGACATGGAAATTATTGTTTAATATATAAATAGAATAGTGTTAAATTTGGAGGAAAATAACATACTTTAACTCAACATCTCTTTCTGTATAAATCTGTAATAGCAGTTTAGCCTTCAGTTAGATGATCAAAGGTGACTTAGCTTCACAAGCATTCTAAGACCTATATAACAAGTAGAAAACACTGAGGCAATTTTAATAATTCCCCAAATTGTATAATTCAGGTACAACACAGACAACAGCATAATAATTCCTCCTTATAGAAAGAATGCACTGACAAAAAATGAGAAAGGGTTAAAGAGATCTAATTAAAAGTTAATGTGAGATATATATATATATATATGTATATGTATATATGTGTATGAAAATCTAAATTGAAAATAAAATAACTGAATATCTAATATTTTATTAAGTTTACTAAAGAAAAAATAATAAAATGCAGTATAAAAATCAAGATACTCCATTACAAAAATAAAATTAATTATATTTCCCTAATTCATAATTATAAAGATACAAGTTTTTTTAAATAGTATGGGATAGATTGTGAATACTTCTCATTATGCAAATGTCTTGTATGGTGTTTTGGGTAGAAGTCTCAAGTTACCATAGCTAAAAGGTAGGAATATGATCCTTTAAATTTAATTTTCTTCTAAGAATATTAATAAAATCTCTAATGATAATTCTCACTGCAGAGTTCAGCAGTTAAAACATAATAAGGTAAATAAGCCTCCACTAGTCTGGCTTTAAGAGGTAAAACTAATATGATTAAGAATTCCAATAGTCCAAATAAACACCTACAAGATAGAATGCTGTGAGACAGTAGCTCTATTTCTATTTTATATTCAATCTCTTCTGAGAAGAATCTAGACATATCTCATTCTGGGGCTTTGACCTGTGGTTTACTTTAATTGAAGTCTCATGGTCATAAATTTAATCCTGTGATTTTTTTTTTCCTTCCCTAACCTTCATCCTGTGTCCACACTAAGATTTCATTTATAAGCATGGGGGTAATAATAGATTCCGCCAACACATAAAGCTATTCCTTAGCAAACAGAAACAATTCTGCTTAATAATGATGTTAAATAATTATTGCTAAGCTATGTGTTGAAACTACATGACTTTGAAATGACTACAGTATGATTAGAATATAACTGTAATGCTCATGAAATGAGCTGGAAAGTGGCTGTGCTGCTGTGTTTATTGTAAATGTATCAGAATGACGGTTCATTTATTTTAAAATAGTTCAGAGCATAAAATAGGTGACAATTGGAACAATGAAATAGCTTTAATTATAGATTTTGCAAATGGCAAAATGATCATTCATTATGGTAAGATAAAAGAACCATCCTTTTATTCATCCGGATTATTCTATGAGGTAGCATTTTTCAGTTGACATTTGGACACTTCAGTGGTCCTTTTCCTTATTAAATTTTGTATATTCTTTTCCTTCAAAATATTAGTATGATTGTTGTTTGGCTGTATAAAAACACTATCAACTCACTGCCTGCAAGGGAAGTAATTTATATTTCACATATAAGGCATTAATGGTTTTTATATTAAGCTTTTAGACACTGCAGTTTTGCTCAGAATATTCACCAGAGGAAAAGTTTGAATAAAAAAGTGGGGCTTACAATTTCTTGATGCCAAACAAGTTAAATAATGAATTATTTATACAATATATAGTTTGGTAATTATAATTAGTGTTGTTTTCTTTTTTTACTTTTAACCTAAAAATAAATATTTAAAAAGAAAACCAGTGTTCAAAACCAAGAGATAGTCCTGACCATGCCATCACAGTGCATAGGTATGTGAAGACCCTTTAAGGCCCACACATCCCAGTACAGTATGGGGTACACAGAAGTTTAAAATAAATGCTCTTTATTCTTCCTGTAAGTTAGAACAAGTTATTTATGAATTAACAGTTTCTCAGCAAATCTTTATAGTTCATTCCGGAAAAAAATACATATTATATACATATATATGTGTGTGTGTGTGTGTGTGTGTGTGTGTGTGTATTTCCAAGTGAACTGTTTAATACCTCAAACATTACTCAGGTATCTGGCATTGTGGGTACAAGCAACTATACAAACATTCGTGGTTTACTGTTTCTCATTGATCAATCAACTATATATAGTGCTTTAGGGGCCAATATTTGAAGAATAAGGCTAACCCTTTCGGGAGTCAGTCCCTCCCACTCTTGTATGAAAATGAGAAATGTGTGAGCGGTATACTACAGAACTGGAGTCAGAAAAAACGAATTGCACGGAAAAGAAGTAATACAGCAAAGTTGGAATCAGCAGAAAGTGCATAGGGAAAAGGAAATGTTCACAGCTTGGGAAACAGCTGCTCGGGATTCCTTCCAGCCTCTGGGAAGCAAAGTTTACAGTTAGGTAAGCTGGAAGCGCGTTTTGAAGCAGCCGCGTGTACAGGCGAGCTCGGGCTCTCAGGTTTCCGGGCGCAGCGGGAGCAGAAGGCAGGAACCGCCACCATCCTCCGCTGCGGCTCCTCCAGCTCCGCCAGAGAAGACATCGCACGCACAGAGGATCCCAGAAGCTGCAACTTTCCTTTTTCCCAAGCAGTTTATACGACCCTGCATGTAGAAGCACTAGATTAATTTTCTTTCCGGTCTTGATTGAGATTAAAAAATCTGCTGCCCCACCTTTAGCTATCCGCCCTCTCCGCCCTTCTTTCCGATGTCCCCGCCAGCAAAAACCCTTGCAGCACCAGGCGTACGTTGTTGTTTAATGCACTCCGGGATCTGCCTGAATGTGTTCCCTACCAAGAGGTGGCTGTGCGTGTCCCCCATCTGTGTATTTTGGCCTCTCCACTTAGCAATCAGAAGCGCAAAATGTGCACCCAGAGACCAGCCGCCTCGGTGACCCTCATACGCCCGCAGCAGTGATCAAGGTTGCTTGGATCCGCGCTTGGGCGCCCAGGACTGCCGCTCGCGTCTGCTCCACCGCCACAGCTCCGGGGTCCGCTGCCCGGCAAGCGCCTGCGGGCACCGGCGCCTCCCACCCCGCAGACCCTCCCAGGCATGCTCAGTGCACGTCCTGGAACCCGGCTCTCCCGGGACCAGGATCAGATCTCCGGGTTTTCGCGACTGCCGAGGGGGCGCTGAGGAGGGGCTGCTGGGAGACAGTCAGCGCCTTGTTCAGCGACCCCTCCCTCGCTCGGGCTGCGGCCGCCCGCACCGCAAGATGCAGGCCAATCAGGGCCCGGAGGCGGGGCCGAGGCCGTCACGCCCTCCCTCTGGGCTTATTGAGAGTTATATCAAGAAATTCAGTTCAGAGAGAGGAGAGAGAGGAGAGGGAGAAGGAGAAGGAGAGGGGGCAGAGGAGAAGGGAAAGAGGGAGAGCATGCGAGATAGGAAGGAGCGCCTGGAGTCTCTGAAGCACGAAAGAGCCGATTAGGAATTTGTCGGGCAACTGTCACCCGGGAGAGCAGCCAGAGAATTACCATCACCCCAACTCTGACGTTTCCTACAAGAAGTTAGAGACTTAAGCAGTATTGACATCAGATGGAAATGGTATGCTCGATGCTGTGGGAAATACTCCTGAGCTGAAGAAGTGCAACTGGATGTTGTGTTAAATACCAGAAGAGCCCAGACCCAGTGGGTAATAGAGATGAAATGTGGAGAGAATGACTAACGACAAATCTGTGAATTTGTTCTCGGGAGTTGCTAATTTGCCAGCCTGAAGCCACACATTTTACAAGGAGAAAACGTTTTGCTGCTTCTGATTTCTCCCCAAACTGGTGCTACCAGATGCATGGCTTTCTATGTGTTGGAACAAATCATTCCTAACTGCAGCATATCGGGAAAGGGGAAAGGTTGAGGCAACTAACGTAAGTGTAAAGTTTCGCATGCACAATTGTAAATTCTGTGTTTAGATATGTCCTCAGTGGAGACGAGGGATGTTTGTAATTGGGTAGACGGTTGGGGCAGAGCTCACCTACTCGGCTGTATCTGCATCCCTACCTGCATCACTCTGCCGGAACTAATCGCGGGCATCAGCTACCGTGCAGCCTAATGCAGATAAGATTAGAGCCTGGGACCTGACCAGTCCTACTCAAGTGGGTAGCTGCCTGGAGCCTTGCACCCATTTAAATTGCAGTTAGGGGAGCATCTGAACAGGAGCGTTTTTACATGCATTACTAGGTTGCAGTATTTATGTATGGCAAATGTTACTAATATTATAATCAGAGATGGGGTAAGAAACTGCATTTTTTTCTCTCTTTTATGCTCAGAAGAAAATATTGTGGTGTTTCATGGGAATGTTAGCTGCGTTTCACTTACATCTCAGCACTCTTCTCCACCTCTAGGACATGGAATGGTTTATTATTATACATTTTTTAAAAGTTTTAATATGTGCATTAGTCCTAATGAGGATAATTTGGCAATATGGAGAAAGGAGAATAGGCTCTGGGTAAGAAATTTCAAGTCTTGGTATTGTGCTTTTAGGCAATAAGGATATGTAGTGGCCGGTGACTATTGCTTCTGATGCTGCAGCAGCATGTCCAGATGCTCGTTTCCCAGTAAGATTGTATTCAAAGGCAGTTGAAGAACTGGTAGGAAAGAAAAAGATACTCTTTTTAGAAGAGAGATGACTCAGTGTGGCAGAGAAGAAAACACATCATATTTGACATGTGACAAAGCAATTAGCAGGGACTGTAGCTAAATACTTAAGGTTTTTCACTTGTACCCAAAACAACTGAGGGAGGTGGGTTAGAGGCCAAGAGATAGGTAAGACAGCAGGAAGAGAATAAGAATGCATGTTTTGAATTCAACAGTATTCAAAAAATAAAAAGCGTGGGGGAAATGCAGGTAAAAATAGCTGCTGTCCTTAATCCAAAAGTAGGTAATTTCATTTTCTCTGGGAAAATGCAACAAGCAGGGAATTTTCAGTGTTTTTACCCTCAGAGTTAACTTGCCAACAGTGGCAGAGCAAACTGCCATGTTTACTAATGTGCAGTGGAAAATGTGGTGCGATATTTTGTGACTGTGTTTTTATTTACTGAAGAATAATATTGTCTGTACGATTGTGTTGACAGTGGCTGTCTCCAAATAAGCGATGAGATGTAATGCATCCTCCAGTCCATGCACACTTCCTCTTGCAATTCGTGCATCCCTCAGTGGAAACCTTTAAACCCTAAAATCCAGGAAAAGAAAATAAATACATTATCATGGACCTGAGGGATTTTTACCTGTTGGCTGCTCTGATTGCCTGTTTAAGGCTGGATTCCGCAATAGCTCAAGAACTTATTTACACTATTAGAGAGGAATTGCCTGAAAATGTGCCCATAGGAAACATACCAAAGGATCTGAACATTTCTCACATCAATGCTGCCACAGGGACCAGTGCCAGCCTTGTCTACAGACTGGTTTCTAAAGCTGGGGATGCCCCTTTGGTGAAAGTATCCAGCAGCACTGGGGAAATTTTCACAACCTCCAATAGAATAGACAGAGAAAAACTCTGTGCTGGAGCTTCTTATGCTGAGGAGAATGAGTGTTTCTTTGAACTTGAGGTGGTGATCCTCCCCAATGACTTTTTCAGGCTGATCAAAATAAAGATAATTGTCAAGGATACCAATGATAATGCCCCCATGTTTCCATCTCCTGTCATCAATATTTCCATTCCAGAAAACACTTTGATCAACAGCCGCTTTCCAATTCCATCAGCAACAGATCCTGACACAGGCTTCAATGGTGTACAGCATTATGAATTGCTAAATGGGCAGAGTGTTTTTGGACTGGATATCGTGGAAACTCCGGAGGGAGAGAAGTGGCCGCAATTGATTGTTCAGCAAAACTTGGATAGAGAACAGAAAGATACCTATGTGATGAAAATCAAAGTGGAGGATGGAGGCACTCCACAGAAATCCAGCACAGCCATACTGCAGGTCACAGTAAGTGATGTAAATGACAACAGGCCAGTGTTTAAAGAGGGTCAAGTGGAGGTGCATATTCCAGAAAATGCTCCTGTAGGTACCTCTGTAATTCAGCTCCATGCCACTGATGCAGATATAGGCAGCAATGCTGAAATCCGGTACATTTTTGGTGCCCAGGTCGCCCCTGCAACCAAAAGACTCTTTGCTTTAAATAATACTACCGGGCTGATTACAGTTCAGAGGTCCTTAGATAGAGAGGAGACAGCCATTCACAAAGTGACAGTGCTGGCTAGTGATGGCAGCTCCACTCCTGCCCGAGCAACGGTTACCATCAATGTCACTGATGTAAATGATAACCCTCCAAACATAGACCTCAGGTACATTATAAGTCCCATCAATGGCACTGTGTATTTATCTGAGAAAGATCCTGTCAATACAAAGATTGCCCTAATTACAGTTTCAGATAAGGACACAGATGTGAATGGCAAAGTGATCTGTTTTATTGAAAGAGAGGTCCCATTTCACTTGAAGGCAGTATATGACAACCAATATTTGTTAGAGACCTCTTCTTTGTTGGACTACGAGGGCACCAAAGAATTCAGCTTTAAAATTGTTGCCTCTGATTCTGGGAAGCCCAGTTTAAATCAGACTGCCCTGGTAAGGGTTAAGCTTGAGGATGAAAATGACAACCCACCAATTTTCAACCAGCCTGTAATTGAGCTGTCAGTTTCTGAAAACAACCGACGTGGGTTATACTTAACAACTATTAGTGCCACAGATGAAGACAGTGGGAAAAATGCAGACATTGTTTATCAGCTTGGACCCAATGCCTCCTTCTTTGATCTGGACCGAAAGACGGGAGTTTTAACAGCCTCCAGAGTCTTTGACAGAGAAGAACAAGAACGATTCATTTTTACAGTAACTGCCAGGGACAATGGGACCCCTCCCCTCCAAAGCCAGGCGGCTGTGATAGTTACTGTTCTGGATGAGAATGACAATAGCCCCAAGTTTACTCATAATCATTTTCAATTTTTTGTGTCTGAGAATCTTCCAAAGTATAGTACTGTGGGGGTAATCACAGTGACAGATGCAGATGCTGGAGAGAATAAAGCTGTGACTCTTTCCATTCTAAATGACAATGATAATTTTGTGTTGGATCCTTATTCTGGAGTCATAAAGTCAAATGTCTCATTTGATAGAGAGCAGCAGAGTTCCTACACTTTTGATGTCAAAGCCACCGATGGGGGACAACCACCTCGTTCCTCTACTGCAAAAGTAACTATCAATGTCATGGATGTGAATGACAACAGCCCAGTTGTCATCTCTCCACCATCTAACACTTCCTTTAAGTTGGTGCCCCTCTCAGCCATCCCTGGCTCTGTGGTAGCAGAAGTTTTTGCAGTGGATATTGACACTGGAATGAATGCAGAACTTAAGTATACAATCGTGAGTGGGAACAACAAAGGCTTATTTCGGATCGATCCGGTAACAGGTAACATCACCCTGGAAGAAAAGCCGGCACCTACTGATGTGGGCTTGCACCGCTTGGTGGTCAACATAAGTGATCTGGGGTACCCCAAGTCTTTGCACACACTTGTGCTTGTATTTCTTTATGTTAATGACACTGCTGGAAATGCCTCCTATATCTATGACTTGATCCGCAGGACTATGGAGACCCCATTGGACAGGAACATAGGGGATAGCAGTCAGCCCTATCAAAATGAGGACTATCTCACCATCATGATTGCCATCATCGCAGGGGCCATGGTGGTCATTGTTGTGATCTTCGTCACTGTTCTGGTGCGCTGTCGCCATGCATCCAGGTTCAAAGCAGCTCAAAGGAGCAAGCAAGGTGCTGAATGGATGTCCCCAAACCAGGAGAATAAACAAAACAAGAAAAAGAAAAGGAAGAAAAGAAAGTCTCCCAAGAGCTCTCTTTTGAACTTTGTTACTATTGAAGAGTCCAAACCGGATGATGCAGTTCATGAACCTATCAATGGGACAATAAGCCTGCCAGCTGAGCTGGAGGAGCAAAGTATAGGAAGATTTGACTGGGGCCCAGCACCTCCAACAACCTTCAAGCCTAACAGCCCTGACCTGGCCAAGCACTACAAATCTGCCTCTCCACAGCCTGCTTTTCATCTCAAACCAGACACTCCAGTTTCTGTGAAAAAGCACCATGTGATTCAGGAGCTCCCTTTGGACAACACCTTTGTCGGGGGTTGTGACACCCTTTCCAAACGCTCTTCCACTAGTTCAGATCACTTCAGTGCCTCAGAGTGCAGTTCCCAAGGAGGCTTCAAGACAAAGGGCCCCTTACACACCAGACAGGTAAACGAGCACTTTTACTGGTCTATAAGTACTGCATACAAGTGCCCAGTCAACCAGTATTAACGTGCCAGTGTGTCTATTGTTTTGGTCTAACTTTAGCTTAGTTACAAAGAGGGAAAAAAAAACTTGACCCCTTTTCTATTCCTCTGGGGCTCAGTCAAGAATTTTTAGAACAGCTTTGAAATTTCTGAGTTCTGAGAATTATTTAACCTCCCAGTTTCCTTCAAATGGCAAAAGATGAAACGAGGAAATTATTCCAAAATGTCCCAAGATAATGTTTGCTAAAGAAGAAAACCCATCCTAATATGCCAAATTCTACTCCTGGGGTTTCCAAATTGACAGCTTCAAGATTTTCACATTACCTTTTGATCTAAAAAGTCACCTTCAAATCTCAAGTTTGAAATGACGTTTGAAGGTCTGACGCCACTTGTGTTGGAGCTGTGGTTGCTAAAGGGGTTAATTTTTTTTAGTCTCTAAAGAAGATAGTAGAATATTAAATGTACATCAGTTGTGAAGCACATGATTGTTGATAGATTGCAACTAAGCCATATAGGAAGTCTCCTCTTTGATTTCAAATTGTTTTATTGTAATATAGTAAATTGGGTCTTTAACAGAAAGATTTTCAGTGTCCACAATGGCCAAATACACTTTAAAAAAAAAAAAAGAAAAAAAAGGAATGCTATCTCCCTAATATAACTGATTTATAGAGAAAAGAATGAATCCATTGTAAATACTCTCTCATCTTAGTAATGCATAAGTGATCTGTCATAACTCATTTTAAACTGTGAAATATGCCATATGAAGAGGGATTAAGAGGCTGAGAAACTCATATTTCAACCAAATCCAGAATTAGTTTTTCTTAGGTCTAATAATTCCTTGCTAATAAAGATTTAAATGCAGCGCTGTCTAATTTATTTCACTGGTGCTTGTCTGTTGCCACAAAATTTGAATGTCGATAATAGCCTGTAGATGGCACTAGGGTATCATGTCGCGTTTGCTGGCCAGGTGCCAATCCTGCAGTAGTAAGGAAAGGGGGGAGGGCAAGATCAAGCTGGTAGTACAGCCAAAGATACCTTTTATTTAATGATAGTTGCTCTGGAGCAACTAACATTTAAGTTTGTTTGCTTGCTCTTTTTGGATTAGCTCTCACTAGACCAACTTTCTGGGATTTCCTAATCCAACCTGTCTTTGTTGGTATTGGACCACCTCTGGTGATGACCCTTCTGTATTTGTTAAAAATCAGGAACATACAGATTTCAGAAATTCAAGTAAAACAATATTAGTTTTTAGAATAGTCTTGAGAGTCACTGATGAGACTGTGGAAAAATCAAGGGATTTTCTTTTCTGGGGGTGGGGTGGAGTAGGGTAGGGTGTCTTACTAAAACTGTTTCCCCTTTACTATCTATTGCTTGAAATGACTTTAAGACTTCCTAAGATATTTGTAGAAATAATGCTGACAATTGATCACACAGATGCTCCCAGAATATTAAGTGTACTGTCTATGGTTATACTAAAGAAAATCTACATTTAAATTATTAAATATCTAGAGTATTTTAGAAGTACACATATTTGTAGCTTAAATGCACAGAATGAAATGACTTAAAATAAGTAAATCCTTGTTGCAGTCCTAGTCAATCAAGATTATGGGGCTCCAAGTTGAAGTTGGAGCAGTGACTTATTTTCATGTTAATTTTATCAGAATTTGAAAAGAAGTTGATGTTTTTAAAATTTGGAAATCGTCCTGGCTTAGTAAAGATTTTGAAAGATTCATAAATATTTTATAATGATAATAAAATTAATTGATAGCACTAAATGGGCTTAATTAAAAAGTTGCTATTTGAATGAAAAAAGGAAATAATTTTTCTTTATTTTTAT